>RJWM01015001.1:0-48903 GCA_004363535.1 Dasyprocta punctata
TGTAATCAACCAATAAGATTGATTGTTTAGGTAAGATTCTTACAGATTAGGGGATTAGGATGGTAATTCTTAGCTTCTCAAGATGATCTATCCCTAATCCCTAATGCTTATACTTAGGGTGTGGTTGTATTTGTTTTGTCTTCTGTCTTGAGATCTGGCCTGCAGGGAGAGGTGTGGGTCTCCTCCAAGGTCACCAAGATTATCTGGTACTCTGTGCCTGCTCCATTGAGGGCCTAGCCCTGCCTATAATATTTCTAACTAACTCAGCTGCCTGTAACAGAACGAAAGACAGAGAGTACAGCAAAAAGAATATAAAACAAAGCAGCCAGTGCTTATCCTATTCAAAAAGGCTTTTCAATGTCATGAGAACTTAAATTAAGAAAAAACTAGTGTGTTGTTTTTCTGGGTATCACTTAGAATTCTTCGTGTTCTAATAACTTTTCATTGCCAGACTTCTCTTATACTGATGTGACCAACTGTATTAATTTCCTAAGGGGAGCCAGGTAGGTGGTACATGCTTTAATTCCAGCACTTGGGAGTTTGAGGCAGGAGGATCACTGTTGAGTTCCAGGCTATTCGGCACTACACAGTGGGTTCAAGGCAATCTGAACTACATAGTGAGACCCTGTTTCAAAAAAAACGCACAAACAAACAAAACAAAAACAAAAACAATAAAAGAACTATGTAGTTTCCTAAGGACATTATAATACCACAATTTATTCTCTGTTAGTTCTGGATGCTAGAAATCCAAAATCAAGTATCACTAGGGTCATGTGACCTGTGAAATGTCTAGGAGAGAGTCCTTTCTTGCCTCTTCTAGTTTCTGCTAGATTCCTGTGATCTTTGGAATTCTCTAGCTTGTAGCTTTATCACTTTAGTCTCTGTTTCTGTTGTCATGTTCTATCTTAGTTTGTTTATATGTCAATAAAAAATTTCCAGTGACTTGGCTGTAATATTGTAGTTGTCCATATAGTGATATGAGTAAAATGTTAATGATTTGCCTCTTAATACAGAATCTTTTCTGTGCTGTCACTTTTTTTTATTTTATGGAAATAAGCATTTTTGGATACTGATATCTAACATCAAGATGAAATGACAGATAGTGACATACTGAGAACTTGATAGTTCTAATCCATTTACAATTTACAGCTGAGGGGAGGTCTTGGAGAGATTAAGTGAGTGATTGAAAGCTACAGGTAGGTAATGACATTTCTTTGTGGGTCCTAAGTGTTACTATTGAATTCTGTAACATGACTTGAATGTTGCAATTTGTGAGCACCTAAAAGACAATGATAAAATTCAATAACAGGTAAATTCATGAGACATACCGTGTTTTTTTTACCATAACGTTAAGTGAAATCAGACACAGAAGTTAAAATATTGCATTGTTTGTTTTATATAGGAAACCCAAAGTATCAATATAGAGCAAAGTAAAGATAGATAATAGGAAATAGGGTGATAGATCTTTCTCAGATGGGAAGGGGATCAAGAGATGCAGGGAGGGGTGCAGGAGGGGAGGGCTTTGGGGTGAAAAAAATAACTAAGATGTGTTATGTGCATGTACCAATTTAACACAAAGAATGTAAACATTGTATACTGTGGACTCATACTAATAAAAAGTATAAAAAATCAGGCTTGACAAATGTTATGAAAGAATTTGAAATAATTTAAAAGCAAAGGTAAGGAATAATTAAATTAATCAGTGGTAGTATCCTCTTGCCAGTGAAGACAAGAAAGGAAAAACAGGCTCAAACATCAAGAAATCAGATGTAGCTTTACTAGAAAGTCTCACAGTAGGACTGTTAAGAATTTTCGTGGGTAATTTGAGGCCTAATGACCTCTACTTTTTTTATTCAAAATAAAATGATAGCAGAATCCACACAGTCTATATAGTAGTTTGGTGTTACCTGGAAATTTCAAATATTTTGAATCTGTATTTTGGATATTTTATTTCTTGACTTGGTTCAAATCATTGTTTCCTCCCCCAAATGCAACTTTAAATTTATTTTACAAGAAGTGACTTGCCCTTCTACCATCATAATCTAGAAAACCTTGAACTCACTGCTCCTCAGTGCCTGATTTTTATATTGGTTTCCCTTATAATACAGGATATGATATATCTGGAGAGTTTCAAATCTCTGACTTCGAATTACATCATAATATTCATCCCTCAGATTTCTTCTAGATGAATTAAGGTTTTGTGTTTTTAGTAGTATCCTTCAGAATTTCCAAGAGATGAGGATAGAAGTAGTTCAGTATTTCTGCTGGTGTATGGACTCTTCTAGCCTTTGTCATAACTTTAGCTACTTCATACATTTTCTAGCTATGAATGAACAGGGTGTCTCAACTGATCTGAACACCTCCTGTTAGGTAGCTTCTACACTGACTTTCCTTCACGTATCAGTCGATCTGGTACTGTACATCAAATATTTGCTGTCAGCATGCCACTTGTATACAAGTGGGTGCTCTTTTCTATAAACTTTTCTATAAACTATCTTTTATGTATCTATAGACTTCCTTTTTCACAAATGCAAGCAATTATCAGCTCATAGGTTTATGTTTTATTTTGTTTTAAAATAATTGGGCTTCCCATAGGCTGTTGCAAGTTATTTATTAAAAAAATCAAGCAAAACCCAAACACTCATTTTAGACAATGTACAGAAACATAGTATGCCTTGGCTCAGAAAGGAAAACCATTGGCAATCTGTCTTTAGATCCGCTTCCTCCTCTTGGTTTCAGTCAGAAATTCTTAACCCCAATCACTGAAGTTCTGGGGACTTTAGAGGAGATTATGGTTGTAAGCACTCTTTCTGGTAGCCATTTGCCTATGTTTAGATTATGGTTTCTAGCATTCTTTCTAGTAGCCATTGCTTATGTTTGGGATAATTTAATCTGTGTATGTTCAACATTGGTATTTAATAGCCATAAGAACTTGAGGAAATTTCTTTGTTTTTCTGAGTTTCTTTCTTTTCTTTTCTTTCTTTTTTTTTTTTTTTTTTTTTTTTTTTTTTTTTTTTTTTTTTTTTTTTTTTTTTTTTGGTACCAGGGTTCAAACTCACAACCTCGTGCCTGCCAGGCAGGTGCTTAAGCCACTGAGCTAAATCCCTGACTCTGTTTTTTGAGACAGAGTCTCACTGTGCAGTTCAGGCTGCCCTTGAACTCACTTTGTAGCCCAGGTTGGTCTCGAACTCGCAATGATCCTCCTGCCTCAGCTTCTGGAGTGCTGGGATTACAGGCATGTGCCACCATTCCTGGCTTAGTTTTCTTCTTAAAATGGGAGTAGGAGTACCTATTTGATGCTTTTAAACATAAGTGTTATTGTGAAGATAAAACTGAACCAAGTATGTAAGAAGCCTAACAGCCTGGCACACTGTGTCTCATAAGTAGCACATTGTTTCTTTACATTTGTATAGAAGTACAAAATTTTCTCACTGACTGTATCATTTTGTCTCTCAGGTGAGACTATAAAAGGGTCAGAAATGATGGTAATAGCACCATTTTTGTAAATGAGAAAGTTAGGTTTCAGGGAGTGATTAGTTCAGTAACATCTAACTATTCACGATAAAGTTTTCTGATTCTTAGACCAAAAGCATTAGGTTTCCTCCTGGTTTATTTAAATTTCTAACTTCTTTATTCATTTACTTAGTCTTCTTGCTTAAAGGGGGTTAAGGGGACCAGTGCTTTATTGAAATTCTTGGTGTTTTTAAGCCTTATGAAAATGAAATAATATTTAAGGGACTATGGAAAATAATTTTAAAACACCGAACAAGCATAAAATTGAATGTTTCTTCTTTTTTATTTCATTCTCTTAGTAGTCACATTTTCTTCATTTGATGATGAACGAGGAACATCTAAAAAGTAATCTTTTCCAAAAAGAAAAGTTTCTATAGCCATTTTTATTCTCTAGTTATCATATTAGCCTTATTCACCTATTGCCTTAATAGCAAATTCTGTGTTGCTCCTATAGCTTTTGTTGAAGAATTCCTAAGCATTAGAGCTCTTTATTTTTTGTTGGAGGAACTAATTTTATTAGCATGTTCCACATGAAACTGACACTTTGGGAATTAGGTTATCTTTTTGTGTATGTGTGTTAAGCTGACTAAATAATATTTTCAGTAATTGTTAACACTTGTAGAAAATCTTATGAAAGTGTATGTGGAAAATACTCCATTTTTTAAACTATACCTGGGTATTAAAAAAAGAAATACTGGCCCACTGATATTTAGTATAGTGCATGTTTAACTTACTCTACCTCTGTCATTTTGTTCAATGTAAAGAACTTGGCAGGTGTTATTAATAAAAAAAAAAAAAACACTTCCCCCACCCCTTTCTATTTTAAATAAGAATGCTATTCTCCCAGCTTTGAAGCTCACACATACTCTCTAACTTATCCCAGCTTTCGCTCATCTGGTCTTTAAAAGTCTCCTTTCATGTGGTCAGCCCACGAGCCGTGCGTACCGCCGTTCAATCACGCCACTGTACATCGCCATCATGAGGGTGGTTTGTATGATTTGCATTTCCTGTGCTGTTTGAGCTTCAATGAGCTCTAAGTGCCACGTATGAAGAAACCACTGCCAAATAACGCAATGATTTTAGTCAAACCAGATGAGCCTGTGCTGGAGTCAGGCTACCAAGACAGTTGGGGGCTGGGGAGGCGTTGTCAGAATTTCCTGTTAGAAAAGGATTCTTCAAGATATCCACACATACATAATGTGAATTCCTGAGCAAATCTGGCCATGTAACATAAGCAGGTTACTTTTGGGAAGATAAGGCTAAGGAACTAAGATAAATAACCATGTGTATATTATTGTGAGAAAATTCATTGTTTTAGATTTTAGTTTTATATAATGCTGTCAATGTAATTATTTATTGTGACAGTAATGGATTTTGGTAACATTTAATTTTCTAACCATACAGAGTGAAATTTAGTCAAATTAAATTAAATACATTGATAACTTGTCTCCTTGTCCTGTAAAAGAAAGCTTGTATTTTATTAAAAATGATCAATAAAAGCTGTTGGATAAGTAGTACAGAAATGGCATAGTAGTGGGCCAATGAACAGTTACTAATGTGGGGAAAGGAAAAAAATGTACCAGATACTAGTCCTCATGAAAAACATAGACAGATGGGGAGACAGACCTATATGATGCCACAAATAGATGAATATCTTGTAAGGATTTCAAACAAATGTTGAAAGAGCCAGTGAAATTTTAAAAGTCGATTTAAAAGTATATTTTGTGCTTATAAACATAGTGTATTTATTCTGTTCACCTGAAACCCAACCTCTAAATTGTTATTAAAATATTTTATCAATATTAAACTTTAAGAATGTAGAATGAACCTATACACAAACACAGAAATACTAAAATGTGTCTTACTAATAACAGTGACTAATTTTCCTTAGATTTCTTGGACTTGGATCTGATTTTATAATGTTTGCAAGGGAAAAATTCCATGGAAATTCTGTTAACTACTGATAAATAATAACTTCAAAGATCTCCTGTTCTTAAATAATCATTTGAATAACGTTTATTCCCTTTTTCCAATTACAAAATTTTATAAAAATATCCCTGATAAACTTTCTATTGATGTCACTTACTGATTTATAATTCAGTACCAGTTCAACTGATTGCATCCAGCCTGCTCATCGGTACCTATTATGCATGTCCTATAGCATTTTTTGTTGTTTTCTTTTATTTATTTATTTATTTATTTTTTTTTGAGACAGGGTCTTGCTATGTGATTCAGGCTGGCCTTGAACTCACTGCCTAACCTGGACTGGCCTCATCCTCCTGAGTGCTGGAATTACAGGCACACAGCACCAGGCCCAGTTAATCTATAGCAGTTTTAAAATACTCTAAAGAAGAAACGTTGCAGCCATGAGTACTTGCTGAGGAAATTATTGTGTAATTATTTATATCTGGGAACATTTTTTCATGGGAAGAGTATTGGGATGTTAAAGATCAGTCTTACTTTTTAATTCCTTTATACTTCGTTAACTTTTACTTCTAACATGAATTTAATTTTAACACAAATCTAATTTGACTATATGACTTAACCCTTACCTAATGCTCAATTTGGCACCTTTAGATTGTTAATTAGATTACCTGCTGCCAGAGATTTTGGGTCAGCAAGCACTTTTTCAGGGTCTGAATTTGAAAGGGAATAGTGTGATAATTAACTTTATAAGATATCATAAGCTAAATAAATGAGTGTGATGCTGGAAGAATAAAAGGGTGGTAGAGGGAAGGGGGAAAAAAAAGAACTGAAATGTGTTATGTACATATACCAGTCCCCTACAGTGAATGTAATCATTAGGTACTGCAAACATGTACTAATAAAAGCTTAAAAAAGTATTCAGTTTGATAGTTTTAGTGAAGATAATGGTATAGTGTATCTTAAAAAGTAATTTCATAAATATCATGGAGGTTACTAAAATTGTTATTAAATTATTTTAACAACATTGTTCTTACTATTAAACATTTTAGTTTTATGTAAATACCTATGAATATCAAACAATATCGTACCAACTTTTCTGTGAACATTTTTGTTGGTTACTTAGTTCCAAAGAAACTATTATTTTCAGTCTAAAAATAAATTGTATTTTTAGATTCTTAATCTCATGGGGGAAAAGAACACATTTTCTTTATGTCTTTAATTTATTAAGCAATTCTGTAATGCACTTTGTGCATGGATCATGAAAACCACTGGCACACATTTTTCTGACCTCACAACATAAGCTGCACTCCTGTTGCAATCCTAGAAAATGTGTTTATAAAGATTCCAGCAATAATAGTCTTGTGACTAAATAAGAAACAGAAGCTAAAGCTAAGAGCCAAACAGATACCTATCGGTTTCCTTGAATTTAATTTGGTTAAAACATGGCTCTCAAAAACATTAAATACGATGTCATATCAGAGAGGCAGTATATGATAAGTATAGTTCATGACAGGAAATCATTATTAAATCAGCATTACTAGTGAATCTGTTATGGAAATTTCCCTGTAATTTAGTTAAGTTTCCCCCATTTTCCACCTCTAGTGCATCACTATACTTTAATGTTAAATATATCACTTTCTGTTGAATGAAAGGCAGTTTTCTTACTTTCAAATGCCACACATCTATTGTGTTATCAGTAATCAAACAAGTCATATAAGAACTAGCTATTTACTTCAACTAGGAAAGCCAATATGCAAAGAAAAAAAATTCCATATTGATCATTGGTGAACAGGACCTCAGTACCTAAAATCCTAAAGACAGTGACTACCTGACTTTTACAGGATGAACAGTTTTTTGAATGTGAAACTCTGGAATTTGGCTAAACCAGAGATTATTGACATTCATCTGAATTTAAAAGTACAAATTAGTTGATGCAAAAAACTTGAGAATTTTATATCTAACTTTATCAACATTATACCATTTTTAATGTTTGCTTTGATGAAATAATGTTAACACTCATTTATTTGTAGCTTAACTTGGAGAACTAATATTTCTAGTAGTTCAGAAAGCACTTTTAATGAGAAATATTTGTACAAAACGTAAGATTTGGTTTACTTACATTAATGAAGTATTTTTGCATATGTAAAAAAGATTTCATTGTATTATTACAGCCACCCCCTCACTTTTTTTTTTTTTGTTTTGTTTTGGTTTCCATTTCAATGTCACCAATGTGAAAAGAAATACCATGTCAAATTGTGTATCTTCTAACTGAAAGAAAACACACACACACACACACACACACACACACACACACAAACAGTGAGCTTCTAGTGTATTTTTGGCTTTCCTCAAGAAATTCTGACTTAGATAGGGTCTTAAAACTATCTTTCTTCCTTTGTCCCCTTGTGTGTTTTCATCTTCACAAGAATAAATCCACTGAGCAATATTTCTAACTTCATGTTTCCCTTGCCATACACTAGGGATGTTTCACTCTTGTGAATAAGAATAGTAAAAAGCATATCTTTCTCAAGAAAGTAGGAATATAAGTTTACAGTAAGCAATATAAACTGCACCTCATTCTTCTTCTCTCTCTGAAATTATTTGTAAGGACATAGTACAAACAGACTCCTTTCATAGGAAACCGAAGTATTTATGTCTTACGAGTTTGATCCAGGAAGAAACCAGGGTGCAAGTTGCAGAAATAACACTGGAGACCTTATCTATTAAAATTTAGCTCCTTTTCAAGAAATAAATGTAGAAATCTGAATGGCTGATGCTGTGTGCACTCCCTGTTTTCTGTCAGTGACTCTCTCCTGGTGGTTCTCCCAGGTTTTCTCCAACTCTCTTTGCACTGGGCCAACTGAAGTACCTCCTGTTCTCTGTGCTGGTATATACACACAAAATTGAGGGATGGTTCATGCTTCTGTTATTAGTCACCTTTAGGTACATTCAGCTTAATTACATCATATACATAGTATGGTAAAGATTTCTAAACTATAGTACAAAATAAAAGTTAAAATTTTTGGAGGTTTCATGCTAGGATGCTTACAACTCCATATGTAGTAATAATAATGTGTATTGTAAGAGAACCCATTCATACTAAAACTGCTCTAATATCTTCTAAAAGTTTCTCACTAACAGGTTATTTATAGGTCATGCCGTAAATCCCTGTAAGCAATAACAGATTAGCCTCCCAAAATGATTCTATATACCTATATTAGTCAGCTTTCCTTTATTGTGACAAAATGTTGATATAATCATCTTATGATGAGAATTTAGTTTATAGTTTTGAAGTCTCAGTCCATTGTTACTTGGCCTGTTGCTTTTGTGCTGTGATGAAGTAGTACATCATGATAGGAGCAGGTGGCAGGGGAGGGCACCTAACCTCACTGTGTCTAGGAAGATAAGACAGTTAAGGGAAAGAACAGTGTCCTGATAACCTTATCAAGTACACATCTCTCAGTGACTTAACTTCCTTCCTCTAGGCCCCACCTATTATAGGTTCCACCACCTGCCAGCATCACCACAGGCTGGTGGTCATGCCTTTGACACATGGACCTTTGGGGGACACTTACCCAAGGTATAGCATACCCAAAGTCTCAGTGAATATTCCCAGTTGGGTGAACAAAGCATACATCTTATATTCAGTGAACATATACTGAGGTATACCTAGGAAGAGTAAGTTATTTATGCAAAGTTAGGCTACCTTTGTAAGTTGCAGGCAGATATAAAATTCAAGTCTCTCAATCATGCTCTTTCTATTCTACCATCAGCAAAGGAATATTCTGTTTCATTTGAAAATGAGAGGATTATTTCACTCAGGAGTAATAGATATTCTTGCTATCAAAATACCCACAGTCTCAGAAGCTTTTATTTCTAGCTCAGGTGTACTGACTGCTTGAGAGCAACCTAAAAGTTTGGCTATATTCAATACATTCTTTCATGTAGGCTAGGAACTGGTTAGAATGGAATCCATAAGAGGAAAGTGATCAGAAATTCTAAGTCATTTCTCAGAAAAAATTAGAGAAACTGAAATGAGTTGGAAAATAGAGATGAGTTACTTGAAGGTAGAAGAAAGAGAGTCAACAAGAAACTTGACCCAGGATCATAGCATTTTAAGAATGACTTCTGTTATACGGAAGATTATTATTCCTCTCACTCTTTCCTAACTGTAAATTCTACCTGCCTAGTAAAAAGGAGGGCGAGCCAGAGAAACTCATTATCTCACCATAAGGCTTATTTAAACCATCAAAGCTGGTGTTTGAGTATGAAAGAATAATTGAATTATATTATAGTGTAGATACTGCAAACAAAAAGGACACCAGAGAAAAGTGTCTTCTTGTCAGTATACAGGAGAGAAGCTTTTGTTTAGCGGCAGCATTGGTGACCGTAATCAGAAAAGGACAGTTATCATGGAGATATATAGCTCTTTTTTTATTAAAATAATAGCACCTCTCAACTTTCTTCTATGTACATGACTCATTTGATTCCCATTGCAATCTGATATTAAGTAGGTAGGTATCAAGGATGTCCTTTTACAGATGGGGTTCAGAAAAGTTGTGATTTGCCCAAGTGATGCATTAGGAAATTTTAGAGTTAAGTCTTGAACCCCAAACTTCTAATGCAGAAAATAGCTTTTTTTCTCAAACAGGATGCATTCCTTTCAACCTGTCTCACGAAAAATACGTGGCAGGTACTGGGTAAATACTTTGCGTAAACAATGGTGAAAAACATCAGCCTCTTCCTGCCTTTGATAGTCTTTATCATACGTTTATCATCTTGAGCTTTCCAATCTTGTCAATGAATACTGATCATTTTGCTGTGTTCTTTACAGTTTTTATGTCTTTGAATTTTTTTCTTCTCTAGTTCTGTTTAGTTGTACTTGCATTATATTACTAAATAATAGTGGTGATAGTCTTTTTGTTTTGTTGCTGACTTTACTGTTTCTTCCTTGGTATGATATGAGGCTAGCTTTGGTATGAACTGACATATATTATACTATAATGTGAAGTTCAAGTTTTATTTTAATAGTAAAAGTTTTGCTGTTTTAGAAAAATATGAAGAGTAGTTGTATTTGGTTAAATGTCTTCTTTTTTTCCTTTAGAGCTATTAAAATGATGAAACTTACTGATTTATTAATACTGATCCATGCATCTTTAGAAAAAGAGCACTTGTTTATGATGTTTTACTGTTTTCATTCCCAACTGAATTCTTTTTGCTGATGTTTTATTTCAGACTTTGGTTTGTATTTACAGGTAAGATTAATCTGTGTATTCCTTATATTAGTCTTTCTTCATAAGAATAAAATAATTTTGAAGTTTCCCCACAATTGTTCATTCCATTAACTTCTGGAATTTCACATTGCTATATTGCAGTTTAAGCTGAAATAGAATTGTCTGTCCTTTAATAATTTGAAAACGTGATTTTAAAGACCCTGGACATCAGATGTTGAAGGATCCTAATCCCTGAGAAAAGGGAAACAAAAAAAAGTGTCCTGTAATTCCTCAACCTAATATTTTGAGTTAATTTCTGTGTAAGTTCTGATGTAAGGAAGCTCAGGTGAACCTATGAGATTTTTGAGTAGAAAAAAATGAAGGAAAACATTTGCATATATAGAAGTCAAAAGACTAGGGTGAAAGAAACTGCTCAAAGAGTAAATTCTGGAGATTTGTGGAGGATCCCACTTGAATATTCAGATGAGTATAGATCAGCAAATGAATGCTAGGCAACTAAAGGGAGGAGAAGGAATGATCTAAGAAGGAACAAGTACTCAAAACTTGAAAAGGCCAGATATAGTGCCAGTTTCTACCAGCCAGGGTGAAAACATGATTCCATCAGGGCTGTAGTCTAAACTGACGTTCAATTTGGGAAGGGTCTGCTTCCAAGTTGATATGGTTATTGGTAAGGACATAGTTCCTTATAGGCTGTTGGACTCAGAACTTAAATTTCTTGCTTTGCTGTTTCCCAGAGGTCACTCAAAACAGCCTCCTTGCAAGGCAAGGTTATAGGATCTTCTGTAATGTAATCACATAATCCTGTCATCTTTGTTATAGTTTCAGAAGCTATAGAAGGGACTTGGTTCTGCTTACACTCAAAGGGAACAATTATACAGGGAATGAATACAAGCAAGTGGGATCATGAGGCTGCTTTAGACTGTCCTCCACACCAGTAATTAGAAGAATATCTTAAAAATGGATGCATTAGAAGAAAAAAGAAAGAGTATTCAAAATAGGTCACATCAGAGTAAGTTAAACATGGTAGCAATTTTGTTATTGAAACATTGCACAAGGGAAAGAGTAAAGCAACATCTTCAAAACATTGAAAGGAAAAGAAGCAATCCATGTAGAATACAGAAACCTGAAAAATACCACTGGAAACTAAAGGTGATATAAAAATTTTTGACCAAGAGAAAACATGAAAGAGAGAAGTTGAGAAGAGGAAATAAGAACTTCATTTGGCTGCATACAGAGTTTTAGGGGCCCCCACCGTTAACCCTGTTATACATATACCCTTCCATTTATGTCTTTGATTTTTCCTCGGCCATATTCTTGCATTTTTGTTGCTGTTTTTGCATTATTAGTGATTAAACCTAGGGCCTCAGTCGTATTAGGCAAGCACTCTGCCCCTGCGTTACATTCCTAGACTTCAGCTATAATCTTAGGAGTACAGTATGTAACTGTCTATTTTGTCCAAGTTTGGGCTGATGTATATACATATATTTGTGGGTTCTACATTACTGAACTGTGATTGCAATTAGAATCAAGACAAAATATATATTTTAGTGTTTTGAATAATTTCATCTTATATTCTGTTCCTTTGTGAAATAACTTTTTGGTGTGGCAATGAGCTTCCAAGGTTGAGTTTCTTAGCAATATTTTACCTAGAAAATAATTTCTCGATTTGAGAGTAATATATTTAAAAATCTGTTATTTAAATTTTAATAGTTTTATGTAAAATTATTTAAATTGAATTTTACCAATATAAATTACTTAAAATTATACTTAGCATTCTTTTATAGGCATATTTTAACAACAGCAATATTTTTGTTTTGCTATGGGAATTCTTAACTAGTTTTCTTATCTTCAAATCGAACAAAAGTATGTACTTCCTTGCATGAGGCTTTCATAATCTTTAGTTTTATAGTATGTATATAAAATATTTTTTAGAACTATAATGTCATTTCTAACTTAGAAATAAAGTGTAGTTCTGATTTTCTAAATGTCCACTACAATGAAGATACTGTTCCAAAGTACATGTTTCTATTTAGGAAATTGCCACTTTTCTAGGTTTGTGAGCTGCTTATTGTTACAGTTTAATGGATCAGTAAATTATTTGGGCTTCTACTTTATTAATTTTAATCCTCAGTCAGTTTAGTGCCATTTTTATCTTGATGAATTCCAGTTAGTGCTTTGACTGGCTATGGTTTCTAGTACTTTGGTATATATCTTACAGATAACAGTGTGTCTTGTCATTGCTGAGACAAAATACCCAACACATGAGCAAGGCATGGTGGCACACGCCTTTAATCCCAGCACTGGGGAGGCTGAGGTAGGAGGAGCGTTGTGAGTTCGAGGCCGACTTGGTCTACAACGCGAGCACAAGGCCGACCTGAGCTACATAGTGTGACCCTGCCTCAAAAAACCAGGGCTGGGAGTTTGGCTCAGTGACTTAAGCGCCTGTCTGCCAGGCATGAGGTTGTGAGTTCAATCCCTGGTGCCGCAAAAAAAATAAATAAATAAAATAAAATACCCAACACTCAAAGTTAAAGGAGAAAAGGTGTACTTAGCTCACAGTTTGTAGAGGTTTCAGCCCGTAATTGGTTAGCTGAAGGCAGAGTGGCACATGACAGAGGTACAGCTGTTCATGGCAGCAGAAGACAACAAAACCAACAAGAAAAAGACAAGCCTCTTTCTGTTCCTTATATTGTATGCAGGTTACCAGCTCTAGGGCAGTGTAGCATTCACCCTTGATCTCAGCATTGCGCTATGAGTCAATTACACACTGTAAATTTAGCCACCTCTGAAAAAAAAACCCTATGATTGCATGAGCCTTCTGGGGGACATTTAGACACAAACCATAACACAGTGTTAAAAAGTCTTTCACCCACAACACTTGGGAAGCTGAGGCAGGAGGGTCACTGTGACTTTGAGGCCAGCCTGGTGTACAAAGTGGATTCAAGGCCAGCCTGAATTGCCTAATGAAAGGAACCCTGTCTCAAAAAGATAAAAACAAAACAAAAAAAAAAGAACCAGGCGTGGTGGCACATGCCTTTAATTCCAGCACTCGGGAGGCTGAGGTAGGTGGAGCCTTGTGAGTTTGAGGCCGGCTTGGGCTACATGAGCGCAAGGCCTGCCTGAGCTACATAGTGCAACCCTGCCTCAAAAAACTAGGGCCAGGAGTTTGGCTCAGTGGCTTAAGCACCTGTCTGACAGACGCGAGGTTGTGAGTTCGATCCCCAGTGACACACACACACACACACACAAAAGATTAAAAAAAAGTATTTCACCCAAATATTATATCTATAATGCTTTCATTTTCTACCTATCAACACATAGATTTATCCCTTAAAAATTGCACCTTTTTTGCATAATTAATATATAAAGATTTTCATTAGCAGCAATTTGAGTTTGAGTAACATTTCAATGGGATAATAGAAATTAGATACTTTTATAAATGCTAGAATGCCTTTTAATACTGACATTAAAATGAAAGTTGTAAAATGTTAAAAACAAAAGACAGAATCAATTCAGACCTGTGAACATAGTACATAATAAAAAGATTTAGATATATGGAATACAGCTGCAAGTTCACAGCAGAAAATGTCATCTGGCTCTATGGAAGCAGGGGTACCCAACACGGCTTTGAAGGATGGGCAGGATTTGGACGGATGTTGAGGAGCAACCAGACAATAATAATAACTTTTAGTTATATAGTATTTCCTACTTGGCCAATATTGTTCTAAATTCTATGCATATACTGTATATCACTGTATTCATCAGTAGAGTGATTATTATTTTTGCTTTTAATATGAAGAAAGTGGAACCAAAAATTTTAAAGTCACTGCTTTTAGTACAGTTAGTGTATGCTAGTACTGCTATTTAAACTCAGTCTTTCTAGTCCCTGGTTGTCTATTCTTGATCATTGTGTCCTGGCACTAATTGATGTGAGGCTGTATTTTGGAGTACAGTAGGATAGGTAAAATTAAGAAATACTAAAATATGAAAGCTTTTGAAAGGGAGACAGGGCATTTGTATGTTATTACTGTGAAAATTGTGTAGTTCACTCTTTCTAGAAAATAATTTGGTAGGACTGTATTATTTCAAGAATCCAAATAATCATACTCTTAGGTGTTTGTCCTAAAGAATGTAGGGAGACAATTTTCTAGATGTATTTGCATCTGTATGTCTTACAAGCCAAGAAACTAAATACCTTTTTGTTCTCTATCTCTTTTCAAGGAACTTTGAATAATAAACAGCATTGGGTCACTGTGATAGTATATACTTTCAGGTTAGATGACTGGCTTATTTTAGTATCCAGTACAATAAAGATAATAGCTCCATTCGAAGAAAGGTTGATGGTGTTTGCTTGCAGCTCGTTATAAAAGATTTAGGTTTATTAGCTCAAGATTCCTTAACTAGTATATAAAGCACTGCCTATATATCACCTATCTTGGCCCCTCTCTGTTACTCTAACGGGCCTTGGGAGCTAAGAAGCACTGATATGAATATGAAGCTTATTTTGCTTCTATGTTCTGAAGTCTGTGAAGTACTTTGTCTCTGACCTCAGAATGGCATGTCTTCTATCAATGTGGCAGGATATACCGGGAAGATTTCCCATTGCTGGGACCAAATATCTTAACACCTGCAGTTTAAGTGAGAGATGTATTTAGCTCATGGTTTCAGAAGTTTAGTCTGTGGTAGACTGGCTGCTCAACAGAAGGGATGTGGCAAAGCACATCTGCTCATTTCATGGCAGGTGGGAAGTAGAGCACAAAGAAAGATTGCCAGCAAGAGATACATCCTCCAAGGCAGGCCTCCAGCGATCCACTTCCAACTGGGTCTCACCTCCTGGTAGCAGATTCAGCTATGAATATAAATACAGCACATCCATGATTCAGTTATCTCTTTAGGAATCTCTTAATCCAGTCAAGGTGACAGTTAAGATTAATTACCATTTTTTAAAATTTTAATTTTTATTAGTACTTGTTTTTAGTACACAATGATTACATTCCTTGTGTAAAATTGGTAACTGGGCATGGTGATGCATGCCCGTAATCCAGCACTCAGGAGGCTGAGGCAGAATTGTTGCCATTTTGAGATCTGTATGGGCTACAAAGTGAGCTCAAGGCCAGCCTGAACTGCATAGTGAGACCCTGTCTCAAAAAGAAAAAAAAATTGGTATACATGTACATAAAACATCTTAATTTTTTTTATATATTCCCTTTCTCTTCACTCCTTCCTGTTCCCTCCATCTCTTGGTTCCTTTCACATTTACAAAAAATCCACCTTCCTGCTTCCTATTATCTATCTTCTATTCTGCTGTTTAATTTATTTATGCTTTGGGTTTCTAATATAAGAAATTATGCAATATTTCAACTTGTGTGTCTGATTTATTTCACTTAACATTATAATTTCAAAGTACATCCATTTTCTTACAAATGACTGAAATTTATCGTTTGTTATAGCAGAGTAGCACTGCATTGTGTATGAATGCCACACTTTATCCATTCATCTCTTGATGAATATATAGGCCACTTCCAAGATTTTGTTATGATCCACTCTGTTATGAATGTAGGTATGATTCTATCATTAAATGTGATGTCTTTAACTCTTTTGGGAAGATACGTATAAGGAGAATAGCGGAGTCAAATGAGATTTCTATTTTTAGTCTTTTTTTTTTTTTTTTTTTTTTGCAGAACTTCCATACTGATTTCTATAGTGGTAGTACTATTTTCCATTCTCACTAACAATGTAGAATGGTGCTTTTTTTTCTCCCTAGATTCTACAGCATTTGTTACTATTTGATTTCTTGATCGTAATAGTTCTTTCTGGAGTAAGATGGAATTTCAGTGTTGTTTTAACTTGCATTTTTCTAATAGCTAGTAAAGTTGATCATTTTTTCATGTATTTATTGCCCATTTGTATGCTTTATTCTGCAAAGTATCTATTCATTTCAATTACCCTTTCTTTGATTTGGCCTTTTATTGTAAGGGGAGCTAATTTTTTTGAGTTTTTTATATGATTGATACTACCATAGTCCTTTGTCTGATATGTAGCTGGTAAATTTTTTTTTTCCATTCTCTGTAGGTTATCTCTTCCCTTGTTACTTCTCTTTTGCTGTACAGAAGCTTTTTAATTTGATATAATCTCATTTATTGATTCATGATGTTATTTCTTGTGCAATAAGGGTTCTGTTTAGAAAGTCCTTGCCTATGCCTATATGTTCAAGAGTCTTACCTATTTTGTCTTACAGAAGATTAAGTGCTTCTGTTTTAATATTTAGATGATTGGTTGATTTTGATTTTAGTTTAATACATGGTGAGTGATAAATTCAGTCTTCTGCGTGTGAATAGCCAGTTTTCCCAGCATTACTTGCTAAAGAGGCTTTCTTTCCTCCAGTGTATGTTTTTGACCCTTTTGTCAAAGATCAGGTAGCTGCATGTGTCTTGGGTTGTTTATGCATTCTCTATTCTGTTCCTCTGATCCTTGACTGTTTTGTGCCAGTACCGTGCTGTTTTTAATCACTGTAGCTTTATAATATAACTTGAAATTGGAAATTGTGGTGCTTCATGCTTTGTTCATGTTAGCCCAGAATGCTTTCCTTTTTGGGGTCTCTTCTGGCTTTATATGAGTTTTAAGACCTTTTGTATATTTCTGTGCAGAATGTTGTTGGTGTTTTGATGGGATTGTATTAAATCTGTGTAAAAGTTTTGGTAATATGAGCATTTTGACAATTTTGGTTCTGGTTATCCAGGAACAGCAGATATCTTTCCATCTTCTGATGTCTTCTTCAATCTGAATTTTCAGAATATTGTAATTTTCATTATAGAAGTGTTTTTATTTCCTTTGTTAGGTTAATTGCTAAGCATGTAATTTTCCTTGAAGATACTGTGAATGGTATTGTTTTCCTTCTTTCTTTCTTTCTTTTTTTTTTCTGGCACTGGGGATTGAACTCACAGCCTCATGCCTGCCAGACATGCACTCAAGTCACTGAGCCAAACTCCCAGCCCTCTTATTTCTTTCTTGTTGGATTCATTATTGGTATACAGATAAGGGTGTTGTGTGTTTACTTTGTATTTTGCCATCTTGTATTTTGTGTAGGAATTTTTTGCTGGAAGTTTTTTGGTCTTCCATGTAAAGAGTCATGTTGTCTGTTAAGAAAGATGGCTTGAATTCTTCCTTTCCTGTATGTATTCCTTTTATTTTTTTCCTCTTGTCTCATTGTTCTGGCTAAAATTTCAAGTATCATATTGAATAGGAATGGTGATACTGGACATTTTTGTCTTGTCCCTAGTCATTCATTAGTTTGTAAGTAAGATAAACTCTCAGACCTTTCTCCATTCTTAAAAAAGGAATGGTCAGAATTATCAGTGAAGCATTATGTATAAGAGTTAGCAAGTGACTCAGTTGTTTAACAAAAAGGGAATAGTTTTGTAAATTTTATTGCATTCATATAGCAGAAAGTTAATTCTGTCTTTAAATACTATATATATATAATTTTAACATTTAGGATATATTTATAAGAATGTTAAGTAAGTGATATATTATGAAAATGATGCATATAATACATTCCTCATTTTTAAAACATGTTCTTATGTTTAGAAAGAAAAAAATCAGGGGAAAAATATTTTAAAGAGTAAGAAATTATTGTTATGCATAGGTTGTAGAATTATTCGATATTACTGTTTTCTGTATTTGTCAATTCTGTAATGATACACATTATTTTTATAATAAAGAGAAATAAACATTAATAAAGTTAAACAGTCTTTTGACATAATGTAATCGGTAGGTTGGCTATTGTATATAACCTTGAAAAGACAATAAAAGTATAAGAATACATTTAAAATTTATGCAAGGATCTGTTTTTCATTAAAATGCACATGTATATTTGTATTGTAAACCATTTATTAAATCAAAAGTAAGAAATACATATAGTAACAGTGGAATAAAGGAAGCAGATATTTTAGAAATTCTAATTTAGGGAAGCAGTGCATTTAAAGTCTACCATTGTCTAATAGAAAGAAATTATATCAGTTCATCAAAAAAATGATGTTCACATACTGAAGTATTGAAAGATGAAATAATCTAGTATCTATAATTTTCTTTAAAATAATTCAGAAAGCCGGGCATGGTGGCGCACACCTTTAATCCCAGCACTCGGGAGGCTGAGGTAGGAGGAGCGTTGTGAGTTCCAGGCCGGTTTGGGCTACAACGTGAGTGCAAGACCGGCCTGAGCTCCATAGTGCAACCCTGCCTCAAAAAACTAGGGCCGGAAGTTCAGTTCAGTGGTTTAAGCTCCTGCCCTGGCAGGTGCGAGGTTGTGAGTTCAATCCCTAGTGCCGCAAAAACAAAACAAAACAAACAAACAAAAAAAAAAAAACAAAGAAAAAGATCAGAAAACATAAAAATAAAATGGGAGAGATAGGTTGGCAAACTTTGCCAAACACAATGATAGTTGTTAAAGTTGTGCAATGGTATGTTATCTACTTTTGCGTATGCTTGAAACAGAGTGATGGATTCATACAGACTTAAAATGATTTCACATTGACATTTATGTTTGAAATTTTTACAGTAAATGTAATTGTGGTTGTGAGTTCCTAACCCCCCTCAGGAGACCATGGATAATGGAACTATGGCTGATTATTTTCTTCTATATGTCGAAATATTCTTTTATATTTTCTAAAATGAACAAAAATTAAGTAAGTTAAAAGTGTTTTTAAAAATTTGTGTTAGTCTTTCTGTGTATTACAAACTTCATCTTACATAATAGATGTTTGAAAGCTATTCATTTCTTGATATTACCAAAACATTTTATAAGATGAAAGAACCATTATATTATGTATCTGCTGCATATTACTCTGTTCCTGAGTAGAACTATTTTTATAAGAAAATTTATTAGCCCTTTCTTACCTTATAGTAAGGAATGATTCATGGATCAATGTAATGCAAAACTTATCATTTTGTTTAAAAGAAATGTAAGGTATCATTGTTCTGTGTTGACTGAAAGGAGATGAGGTACATATCGGAATCACCAGAAACTTTAAGCATCTTGATGCTCTGTTTCATTAATCCTCAGTTCATAACCGATCTCATTTTATCTATATCTTTCTCCTGCCCCACCCTGCATTGGACTGTTTTGGATCAAATCTTGTATATCATGTCTTTTGATCTTTAAGTGTGTTTGCACGTATCAGAACAGATAATCTTCACATCATTAGTGTGTAGCTGAGGTATCAGTATTCTGTTTTGACTGAAGGGACATCCATATGCTACTGCCCTTAATTCTGTAGTTGCCAAAGATGATGTTGTGTTTTGAAAGTAAGAAACCTGGCTTATATCCTGGAGTTGCAGAACGATCTGCTGTCAGGGCCAAGACTTTTCTGAGAAAGTGACTTCATCAGTTTAAGTGATGAAATAGGTAGTCTGAAATTTAAGAAACCCACAGTTCTACCCATTAAGCTGACCTTTATTTATAAAATACTGAGGATTAGGGTTAACCAGTGTTTTACTTTAAAATGACTTTAACATAAGTAATTAAATCAACAAATGGAAACTCCATGATTTTCTCTTTTATAAAGTAAATTTTGTTACACTAATCTGTGATATATTCACTTGAGTTAACTTTTGTTCATTTCAAGCATATTAAAATTCTATATATGACAATGCAACCAAAGTTAAGAATTCAAATATGTTACATATTTTATATATATAAACATATTAACCCCAATATATTAAGAGGTAGGAATTCAGGATATAAAGATAAGTGGACAAAGTAAGGGTACTAAGCCTTAGGATCACCCAAGGTGGTCCAATGTGGGTATTAATAGAAGGATCAGGAAAGTGTTATGGGAGGGGTGATGACAGTTCATTTATTATTATTATTATTATTATTACTGAGGATTCAATGCAGGGCCCTTGCCTTGAGCTATATCCTTAGCCCATTTTAGTTTAGTTTAGTTTAATTTAGTCTTTATTTTGAGATAGAATCTTACCAAGTCACTAAGTTCCTTGGGTTGGTCTGGAACTTGCAATCCTCCTGCCTCAGCTTCCCAGAATACTGGCAGAAATTGATCCTTAAATGACACAAAGAAATCAGTAGTTAAGCTGATTTGAGAAAGTGACCCTGATACATGAGACAGTAGCATATTATACAAGCTGGATAGCAGTCTCATGGAGGTAAAACACAACTGAGTGTGTAGGGAACTACACTCATTTTATTATGCTTGAAGCTCTAAATGTAAAAGAGATGGGGCAAGAGAGGAACTTACAGAGTAGGTGAATCAGTAAAGGTTAAAATTTCACAAACAAACCTGAAGGAAATGGGTTTTATACAGGGAAGTAACCTGACTAGATGTACAGTCTAGACATGACTTTCATAACTAAGTGTAGAGTAAATTCGTTTGGAAGATAGGCTTGGAAATAAGATTCATTAGGTGACCTTTTTGCCGTGGTTCAAGCTTCACTGTATAAGAGATTATGAATAAGGGTGAATTTGAAGAATTATTTAGGAAATAAATGAATAGGATTTATTATAGGTTATTAATGGAAATTTCAGAGGAGTGATTGACTGAAAGAAGACAAGGCTCACATTTCTGATTTGTCAATAGGTGTGCCTTCAGAGGTAAAAATCAATGCAGCAGAAGAGCATATTTGTTGAATAGGATGGTGAGTTGAATTTAAGCAGCCAGTATGCTACCCATGTGAATATTTGCAACAGACACTTGAATATTTTAAGGCTGGGTAAGATATACATATAAATCCAGATGCAAGAGCTATCAGCGTGTATGTAGCACTGAAACCCCAAGAGTGAACATTGTTTTTAATAACAAAATTAAGTTCATAATGATTTCAAATATACTGTGTACCAAGGAAATTCACCCTAAGAATCAAAGTTTGAGATGAACCTGCTCAATCTTGCCTAACTTTGAACTGTGCTGAAACATACTTTTAAAAAGTGAAATATGAGACTAGGGATATAGCTCAGTGGTAGAGTGCATGCCTACCTAACATGTACAGTGTCCTGGATTGAATCTTCATTACTGCCCCTCAAAAAAAGTTTTTTTTAAAAGCAAAAACAAAACAGCCAAATTACTTTTTTTTAATTTTAAAAACAAAATGAAACAAAAAAAGGATAGAAATGATAGAGAATTTTTTTAAAATAGTAGGAAATTAACAGTAGTTAATGTTTTGCATATTATCTTAGAAGTAGTTGTTCAGATTACAAGATTTAGGCATGAAAAATGATCAAACAATCATAATGAAAGCATAAACTGTTCTTTTTGATGAACTTACAGCGATTAGTAGTGCAGTTATCTATCTTCTATATATATACATACACACATATATGTATGCATACCTATATACATATAATCGTTTTTTTCTTGCTTTTTTCCTTTCCCCCATCCCAGTTATTCTTTCCTTTTGAACACTTTCTTTCCCTTTTATTTTCATAATATCTATTGTACATTATGTTGAAGAGGATATCAAGAAATGGAAAGAAGCCGGGCGTGGTGGCGCACGCCTTTAATCCCAGCACTCAGGAGGCTGAGGTAGGCGGAGCGTTGTAGGTTCGAGCCCGGCTTGGGCTACAACGTGAGCGCAAGGCCGGCCTGAGCTACATAGTGTGACCCTGCCTCAAAAATCCGGGGCTGGGGAGTTTGGCTCAGTGCCTTAAGCGCCTGCCCTGGCAGGCGTGAGGTTGTGAGTTCAATCCCCGGTGCCGCAAAAAAAAAAAAAAAAGAAAGAAATGGAAAGATATTCCTTGCTCTTAGATAGGAAGAACGAACATAGTGAAAATGGCCATACTCCCAAAACTGTTATACAGATTTAATGCAATCCCAATCAAAATATCATTAACATACCTCATAGATCTAGAGAAAACATTCCTAAAAATTCATTTGGAAACAGAAGAGTCCTAGAATAGCAAAGGCAATCCTGGGCAACAAAGGCACACTCAGCCACCTTATCTTTGACAAACAGGTAAAACATGTTCACTGGAAGAAAGATAGCCTCTTTAATAAATGGTGCTGGAAAAAGTGCCTTTCCACATGCTGAACACTAAAACTAGACCCCTGTTTATCACCATGCACCAAACTAAAGTCAAAATGGGTCAAAGATCTAAATAGCAAAATGGAAATACTGAATCTTTTGGAAGACAAGATAGGTAGAATTCTTGAAGACATAGGGGTAGGCAAAGAGTTCACAAACAAAACACAAACTGCATATGAAGTACTTCAAAACATCAAAAACTGGGATCTCATCTTGTTAAAAAGTTTTTGCACTTCAAAAGAAATCATCAACAGAGTGGAAAGAAAACTCACAAAATGGGAAAAAATTTTAGCCAACTGTTCCTCAGGCAAAAGACTTATATTTGGAACATACAAAGAATTGAAAAGCATTAGGCCCCTCAAATTCAAAAACCCAATCCAAAAATGGGCATCTGAGATAAACACGTACTTCTCAGATGAAGAAATGCAAATGACAAATCAATACATGAAGAAACATTCAATATAATTGGTCATTCAAGAATTGCAAATTAAAAGAGCATTGAGATTCCACCTCCCTCCAGAAAGAATGACTGCCATCAAGAAATCAACCAATAACAAACGTTGGCAGGGCTGTGGGGAAAAAGGAACCCTTCTGCATTGTTGATGGGAGTGTAGACTAGTACAACCACTGTGAAAATCAGTGTGGAGATTCCTCAAAAAACTAGGATTGGAGGTCCCATTCATCCAGCTATTCTCCTTCTTGGTATTTTCCCAGAAGAATTGAAAATATCATACCAAAGCGATATATGTGTACCCATGTTTATAGCAGCAAAATCTGTAATAGTTAAATCTTGGAAACAACTCAGATGCCCATTAACTGAGGAATGGATAAAAAGATGTGGTATTTTTATACAATGCAGTATTACTCAGCTATAAAGAAGGGTAAACTTGAGACTTTTATAGGTAAATGGATGCAACTTGAGACCATACTCATAAGTGAAATAAATCAGACCCACATGTGTAAATATTGTTGTCTCCCCAGTGCAAATTAGTTTTTAAAATACCGTGTATTCTCAAAAAAACTTATGCCCAATTCTAAAGTAATATATGAAAATGTAAATTGAACCAAACTGATACACCTTTTACTTAAAGGTCTTAGAATTGGATGGCTATAGCTTTGTGTATAGTGCATTGTATTAGGTGCAAGAGACATTAAAGGCAGTCCATATAATGATTTTGGCAATGAAAGTTATTTCATTATTCCTATCCCTGTTGAAGCACAGGTGATCTAGGGAGAAAAATTACACCAAATGAACTTTGTATTGCCTTCCTTACAAAAGCTAACCAATTGGATCATCACATACTGTGTTTGGAAAGGAATCTGACAAAGTGTTCTTTTAGAAGATTCCAGGATGTATGACTTAACTGTAGCTGATATAGAAGATGGTTATCACCTAAAGATTGAGAGTAAGTCAAGTGTAGGCTTGTGTAGAAGAAATTTCTACTACTAATTTTGGTGAGAGCTGTCTCAGTTACTTTTCTCTCATTGTTGAGACACAATACCCAACACCCAAGGTTAAAGGAGGTGTTTGTTTATCTCGCAGTTTGTAGAAGTTTCTGTCCATAATTGGTTGACTTCAAGGCAGGGTAGCACATGGCAGAGGGGCAACAGTTCATGGCAGCAGAAGACAGCAAAAGCAATAGAGAGAGAAGACAGAGAGAGAGAGAGAGAGAGAGAGAGAGAGAGAGAGAGAGAGGAAGAAAGAGAAAGAGAGGCAGGGAGAGACCTCTTTCTGTCCCTTAGGGTGGCGCCAATCCAGTTAGTGAACTGATCCAGCAATCATCCACCCTTAATCCCAGCACCCTTAATTCCAACATTGCACTATAAATTACTCACACTCTGGATTCAGCCACCTCTGAAAAAACTCTACAACCGTATGAAGCTTTGGGGGAACATCTAGACACAAACTGTAAGAAATGTCAGCTTATATGATAAAAAACAAAGTAAGAATGTAGCAACTATAAAATGGTCAATGAAGAAGCTCATACATATTGCAGTATTTTGAACATTCATTTATCATTTAACTGTACTTTCATTGTAAAACCATAATTGATTTAATAATTGTAGTCTCAAAATGTTTTATAATGTTTACAATATGTCAAGTACTGGTTTAAGCACTTTACACTTCCTCTTTACACCTTGTGAGAATGGTGAGAGAGGAAGGAAAATACTTGCAGGAAATCAGACACTTAGTAATTAGCAAGGCAAGTAGTCTTCCTTCAGAGTCTGTGGTTGACTGAGTTGGTCAACCTTAAGCATCCATGGTAGAACTGAGTAGAACTCAGCACCCTTGGTAGACTCAGGTAGTAGTCTGCCTTCATAGTCTGTGGTATACCTGGTGGTGGATTCCTGTAGTCCACTAGTAAGTATATCTCTCTAGTCTGTGGTAGACCTGGTGGGTTTCCCTAAGAGTTCATGCTAAATAAATTCTGGTGTTCTGCCCTCAGGAGTCCATGGTATACCCAGGAGTTTTGTCTTCATAGTCTATGACCTCAACCCCAGTCTTAGCTTAAGTATCAGTGAATACAGTTATTAAAGTGTATCTATGCATTACGAACTTTGTAAATTATAGAAATGACATGATTATTCTTTTCTTTTAAAAACATGCAGTCTCTGACATTGTTTCCCAAATAATTTGCACTGCTGCATTCCATAGTGATTCTTTTTAATTTTTTGGTAAAAGGTCATGTTAATACGTATGCCTTATATATTTAAGATAAAGGGGATTTTTAAAAAGAAAAGCTTTAAAGGACTTTTTTAGGTTAACTGTGTCTTGTTGATGGACAAATTAGATGAAACAATTTAGACTTCAATAGGTAACAGCATATGTAAATATATTCCTCTTTATCAAAAAACTATTGCAAGTAGAAATTTATTTTAATTTGTATAATTCAAAAGGTAATAAGCATGCTTCCTATTAAAAATTTTATTGTTAATTCATTTCTTTTTAATTATAAAAGTGATATATAATTGCATGATGGAACATTTGGAAATAAAATATGAAAACCCATAAACCCAGAAGCTGTTATAACCTTATAGTCTTACTTTCTATAGTCTTTTGCTATGTATCTTGTTTTACAGTATTATAATAATAGTATACTTATAATTTTATTCTCTAAAAGTTTTCAATTTACTCTAATATTATTGAGGGTTTTTTGTAATAATAAAGACTACTAATTTTCTTCTGGATAATCATTTTCATATTCTAGGTTTGCTTTGTGTTCTATAACAAGTACCTACATAATTCAGAAATACTTTTAGGTTATTCTGTTTATTTCTGCCCCTTCATCCACTCCTTGTTTTTGTGCCAGGGGCTTCCCTCAGTTGGACATAGTCAAGCTGACTGATGCCCTCTACCTGCAGATTTGGGTTGACGCTTGTACATTACGTGAGCCATTGTCTGAATGAGCTGTTAGGACCTTAATTAGCATCAGACCCAAACTATGTGACTTGACAGTTTCATCTATCAAGACCTTTGAATTCATTCACACAGCTGCATGTATTGCTGCTTTCTTTGAGCCGACTTTCACCACTGAAGTCCTTCGTGTTGCCGGTTGTAGAGATCATCACTTGTCCCTTACTTTACTGCTTTTCCCTGTTAGCTCTCCTCATCTTTCACTTGCTAGTTTTAAATGGCTTGGTCTGATTTCCTCTCTTTATATATTCTTCTTCATTTATTTTACTTTATTGCATAGGCCTCTTCTGGGGTTTTGGGACCTTATTCTTACTTCATACCAATTCTGTTCTCTGCACATATCCAGTCAAGTTTGGTGTTTGACATCTGCACAAGATTTTCAGGGGCACCTCCTGAGTTCTGAATGACATTTCTGGAAATACTTACTCTTTTACTTAGAACATCCAGTGTGCAGCTGGGAAGAATGTGTATTCTGATGTTTGGGGGTGGAACACTCTGTTGACATCTACCAGCTCCATTTGATCACAGGCTTGGTTTAATTTTGATATTTCTTTGTTGATTGTTTTTTGCGGGGGGGGGGTCTGGTTGATGTATCTGTTTGTAAGAGTGGAATATTGAGGTCCCCCACCACAATTGTGTTAGTATTTATTTGTTTTTTCATGTCTGTTAATAGGTGTTTGATGCATATATATTTATGATTGTTGCTTCTTCATCTTGGAATTTTCCCTTAACAAGTATGTAATGACCTTTTTTGTCTCTTGATCAGTTTTGGCTTAAAGTTTACAATGTCTACAAATAGCATAGCTACTCCTGCTTTTTTCTGGGTTCCTGTGACATGGAGAATTGTTTTTCATCCTTTGACTTTTAGTCTGTGAATTTCTTTTTGAGTTAAATGTGTTTCTTGAATGCAGCATATTGTTGAGTTTTGTTTCTTGATCCATTCTGCCAGTCATTTCTTTTGATTGGTGAGCTGAGACCATTTTCATTGATGGTTAAAACTGATACGTATTGGCTTATCTTTTTCATGTTATTTTCCTATTATTGATTCCCTGTTTTTTTCCTCTGTTTATTGGCTTTACTTGCTTGGCTGCTTCTTTCTACTGGTATTTTCAATCTTCATTATCTCTTTCTAATATATCCTTCAGATCATTCTGTAGAGCTAGTTTGGTGGTCATAAATCTCTTTAGTTGTTCTTGATCATGGAGGTATCTTATTTTTCTGTTGAATGTGAAAGATAGTTTTCTGGGGTACATCAATCTGGGTTGAAGATTGCTTTCTTTTTGGGCTTGAAGTACCTTCCTCCAAGTTCTCCTTGATTTTAGGGTTTATGTTGAACAGTCTGTTGTGATTCTGATGGGTTCTCCTTTCTAGGTGCTTTGTTTCCTTTCTCTAGCCACTTTTAATATTCTGTTCTTGGGCTGAATTTCTGGAATTTTGATTATTATGTGCCTTGGTGTAGATTTATTTTGGTCATCGCTATTTAGAGTTCTATATGCTTTATTTATTTGAATGTCAAATACTTTATCCATGTTTTGGAAGTTTTCTGCCATTATTTCTGTGAAGTTTTTTTTTTTTTTTTAATATCTTTTGCATTGTCTCCTGCTTTCTCAATGACTCCAGTCCACATTATATTGTTCTTCTTTGCTTCATCTTTTAGCTGTTGGATTGATTTTTAATGATCCATTGCTGTTTTTAAGACATCTTTCTTTTCATTGTTGCCAGCCACAATCCTGTCTTCTAGATCTGATGTTCTATCCTTACCTTCATTCAATCCATTGTGTATACTTTCAATGTTGTTTTTAATCTCCTAGACTTCGGTTTGTATCTGTTTCATGGATTCTGTTTCTTTTCTATGTCGGGCTTTTATACTTTCCATTGTTTTCCTGAGTGCCTTTTTTTTTTTTTAATCTGTGTCTTCTTTAATGTTGTTCATTTTGATCATCATTTCTTTTTGCGCCTTAATAATTATTTTTTTCTATTTGTTTTTTCACTTCTGTTGCTATCATTTCAGAAAGCTCCCGTGGTTGGCTTCTGGTTTCTTGTATCTTATTATGCTCTAGGATTATCAGGGGTGGACCAGGAGTGTAGGGTTTCATTTTGCTTCTGTGTCTTGTCATTTTCTGTATTCTGTTTTTTGCATTGCTTTGTTTTCTGTGTTGATGCTTATAGGTTTCTTATGGTAGATAGCTTTATCCCTAGTATTGTGTCTTCCCTAGGAAATGGCTGTTCCACAGGGATATCTTCTAGATGTATGAGGTTTTTGATCTTTGTGTATATCTAAAGAGCCTACCTTCCTCAATGTGTCCAGATTGAGAAGTTGTTATCTATTTGACTCAGCACCCAATTCTTTGGTACTGTATTATGATGATGGTAATGATCCCATACAATTACAGTGTTGTCATGCAGGAGAGAAAACTGATTATAGCATGTATGATATCAAGGCTGAAGTAGTACAGTTACTAATAGCAATTGTCTTGAGCACAGGCTGGCTACTGACAAACTGTGGTAACTATTAACCTGATACTTTTAACTGTAGGAATAAATTCTACAGTGGTATACACAACAGAATCTAGCGTATACTAGGAACCTGTATGCAGTGATTTTTCCCTTTAGTGGAGTGATTTTACCCTGTTGTGAGGGGGATTAAGAGGGTTGAGGGCAAGATAAAGAGATGAGTGAGTCTAGTATAGTAGGAGCAAGGCTGAGGAGCATGGGAACAATCATCTAAGTTTTGGGAAACTGGAAGACAGAAGAAGGAAAAGAATGAAAGAGGAAGCAGAGGAGTATTGAAGTGAACTGGGCAGAGAAGAGACAATGGTTTTACTCATGGAAGTAGAAAATCAAGCAAGATAGTTGGCAAAAGAGACTTAGAAGACAAGTAGATGAAAACATAACAGAAGTTAATGAATCTAAGTCACTAAAGAAAGAGAAAAGAAATAAGACTAAAAACAGAAGACTGAAGTAATTCTAAAAAATAAAACAAGACCAGATTAAACTGGGAAAAAAAAAAAAGGCAACAACCTCAACCTGACCACCAAAAAAAAAAAGGGAAACTGATCCAACAAACATAGACAAATAAACAGAGTAAAATTCGTCTGGTGTTCACAGTTCTGTGGTAGGTCCAAGTCTGATTTCTGATTTTAGAGCTGTGTTGTGTACTGCAACCGATTTTGCAGTGAGAATTGTGTTGGTTATAGGGTTGATCTTGGCCTCTGGAAGTGGGGGCTGGGGTTGGTGTTCCATTGCTGGGGTTCTTCCCAGCTCATGCATACATGTATATATATTTAAAAAAGGAAAGAATGATGGTACCGCATGCCTCCTTCTTTCCACCTGTCTGTGTGACAAAGCACAAAACTGGTTCATCTGACTTATCAACTGCTGGTGTGTGTCCACACCCAGGTCTTGGGGAGTCCCTGCCCGGGCTGGTCCACAGCATGCATCTCACAGCTGCTGCCCTCACCACAGGTACCTTGCTGGGTTGCTGGGGATCCCTTCCTGGGATGGTTTGGCTGTGTATCTTGCACTGCAGCTCCTGGCGCCGTGGATGACACTCACTGGTTTTTGTTAGACCTGTTTGACACCTGAACTATTTATCATTTCAGGCAAAAATGTCAGTGTAGTGTGCAGACATCTCTGTCTGATGAAGATTGTAGTTGTAATACACATTGTGTCTAGGTTCAACATGACTACAACACATGGAATAAAAGTCCATTGATCCTGATAATTAAAATTGTAGTTGCATAAATGTGAGTTGCCTCCTTTGTTTTGTTTATTGATGAATTTTCATAACGTCTTGAATTATCCAAGAATCAACTTATGATTTTCTTTATATCTATTGCTTCCTATTTGTGTAAAGATATTGCTGTAATAAAATCTTACAATGACTAATGTTTTAACTACTTGATGGGGCTGTATTTTTACAATAATGATTACTATGTTATTATATAATTAGAAAGTATTTGTCTTTTACAATTTATATACAAATGGAACAACATTGTCACGTCTGTTATTTGAAAAGGGTTAATAATTGCTTCATCTTTTCAACTCTAGGGACATTTATTTTCTTTCCTCACTAGTCATAATGTAATTGGCCATAACAATAAGAGGATTAGAATACAAAACTTCTTTCACCTAAGATATCAAATTTGGGCATTCACTTGTCGAATTTTAACCTATTTATGCTGCTCTTTTACTTTCTGGCTTTTATGTGGAATAATTTAGTATGGTCAGTTTCTTATAAGATGTGACAAATGGGGAGATTCTGCAACAGGGTACTGGAGCAACACAACTGCAGGCAGTTGACTCAAATGTACCATTTCCATTGTGTAAAACCATAACTTCCAAGTAGAACAGTGATGTGTTATAACCAGTGCAAGTTACTGGCATAGAAAAATCCAAAAATGGAGTAGTAATGAATCCTAGCTAGTAGAGAAACCTGGCAATGGAGGGTCTAGTACAGATAGTCTAGGAAATTTTAGTAAAGGCTGATACTTGATCTTAGTTTAATATGTTCAAACCAATAGTTACCTGTTCTTTCACACTGTACTTAAGGAGTCCCAAATTAAATCAGCCTGTTTACTAAGTCAAAGGATTTCCAGTGTTTTCTTTGAGTTGCATGAAGCTGACTCAGGTATTATTCGAAATGTACATAGGAAAGATTATCAAGGAGAAAGAATTTGAGTCAATGCAAGTTCCAGATCATTGGTTCCTACTATATCCTGAAATGCACTTTAAATCTCAGAGTTTTTTCTAAAAATTATCTTGAGAAAATAAATTCTTTTTTTTTAAGTTTGGGAATGATTGCTTGTGTCCATCATAGATAGAAAGATCCTACTGACAGCTGTCTGCCCTTTACCTGCTCACTTGACTGGAGTTTACTGAATACCTGTTGAGTGCCACACCCTACACAGCAGCTGACAAAGCACCCTAGTCATCTGCTTTTTTTTTGGTTTCATTTTTAGTACTCACTGCTCTACAATATTAAGTTTCCACTGTGCTTCTGCAGACATCTCACTTTTCTCTAAAATTTTGATGACCTTATTGTTCAATTCATAATTACTTCTGTACCCAAGGTGCTCAAATCTGTGTCTTCTGACTTCGTTGTATAATACCTGTGTGAAGTTTACAAAGTCATCCTTTCTGAACCCCAGTTTTCTTATTTGTACACTTCCAAATCTACAAGGATAAAAAAAAGATATTGAAAGTATAAGATTGTAATTTATATAAGTGTAAAAACCTTTTTATTCCTGTAATCCATATCTTCAAACCATATATACAGTGTTTTTGGCAGAAATTCTTTTTTCTGTAGTTTCTGATACCTTAAATTTAGGATTTAGTAAACAGTACATAATCATTTCTTTCCCTTACATGAGACACCAACCTTGAGTTTATATTTTTATTGCTGGCATGATCTTTCCAAGATTCGTTATGAAAATCTTGAATGTCCTATTTAGCCCCTGCTCTTTTGGGTTTGTCTATTGTCATATTTCTTGACACTTTCATTGCTACTTGTTGAGATTATTATAATCTCATAACTAGTCCCCCTGTGTTCAGTCTTTACTTCTTTAGTATGTCTTCTATCTTGCTTTTGCTGGTTTAAATTTTTTGATTTTTGTTTTTCTCTTCCTAAAAAATGTCACCTGAAACTTCAGCATCTCCCTACCCACATTGTGGTTAAGATTTGTTAGCAGGTTCTCTACAATATATATTTAATATCCACTGATAGCTTTTAAAAGAACAAATAAACTACTCACTCCTTCATGAACCTTCTGCCTTGTAAGCAAACTTTTTTCTTCAAAGGTGAGTTGGTCACTTTTACTTCTGAATGATGTTTCTACAGCTTTATCTGTCCAGAATGTTCTCCTCTCCCCATTCCTTGCTTCCCCCCTCTCTTCTCCCCTCCCTTTTCTCTTTCCTTTCTCTTCTCTTCCCTTCCCTCCCTCTCCCCCCGCCCCATCTGTCTGTCTGTCCGTCTCTCTCATGCTCTCTCTCTGTCTCTCTCTCCTGATCCTGTGTGATTCATTAAAAATGTCATTTACATAAAAGTATTTTTAACTTCCTCCTAAAGATTCTTGTGAATCTAGTAAATACTCTTAATATTGCTGTTCTTTGCCTCTTAGCTACTCCATGAGTTTCTAATACCTAAGCAGTTGTATAAGTACAGTTACTTCTTTCTTAAGCTTCATTGGATCATTGTGTGTCTCTTTCTTTCCATTTCTGAATCGTATTTGAATCAGCTCCAGCCCCATGAAGAAAAAATTGTTGGTGACAGTAATGCAATTTCATCTTACAGTTTATGTCCTGACATATTACATGTTCAAGAAGAAAAAGTGGCTCTCAACCAGCTCTACTGTATTGAAAATATAGGGGACCATTTTAACACTTTTTTCCTTGATGAGATGTAGGAATATGTGCTGAGAGAATTATTTCAGGCACTTTTATTTATATCCATGTTAAAATATAGTTAAATTAAATTATTTTCTAATAAGAAACTAAAATTTTATATAAGAAGTAAATTTACTCACTCCTAAATGGGCCTATTCTTTTTTTTGATTAATTTCCAGAGGGAAATTTCTTTTCCTTTTTATAGTTTGTGTGTACCTGTATTAAGGTATTAGACTTTCTATCAAATCCTTTTTGTACTAATGGAAATCAGTCAATCTTTTGCTACTTTGATGTTGTCAAACATGCAGGTAGTTTTTGCTTTTTCTTTAAATGCCAGAAAATAAAATGCAGAAACCCCACCCTACATTAATGTGACTTTATGGTTAAGATTTTACAGTCACAAAAGTCCAGAAATTTAAAGTTATAGTTCCCAGAAGAATCTAATTCAGTCACGTTGTATAAACTCATATTAAGACTGAAATGTATCATCATTACCATAATGCAAAATGTATATACACGAGGACACAGTTATAGTTGCTGAGGGAACCATAATTTTGGATATTCTGACTTTTTTGAGCATACAATTTCAACCATAATGTTAAGTTAATGCATTTTTTTCCATTGACTCAAAGGTAATATATTTGTTGCTATGTTTATCTTAAATATAGGTTTTTATTGGCTCCATTTTTTCTTGTATATATCCATAAACCTGTACTTACAGATCTGCTATCTCTACAAAGAGAACTACCTAAAGAATATTTCTGTTTAAAAATAGTTTTTATCCTTATGTATACAGATATTCTCTCTGCCTTTCTCTCTCACACACACATACACACACAGCCTCACACACTTATGTTACATTCTGGCACATTATAGAAGCAGGTAGCATATCCACTACCTGCTGTTGAAAGTGTTGACGATACTGAATTATTTATTCTATCTTCTGCAGTATCCAAAATCATTTTGGGTACTTTTGACACATTTTGGTCTCTTCCATATGGATACTTCATGGTGGCAGAGTTGCCAGATGCTCAGGTTTTGAATAGACAGTCTTAGTTTTTCAAGGACTGTTGGAATATTCTTGGGAGAATCTCGCCTTGTTACTGATTCCCATGGAGTGGTAAAATACTAAAATTTCTTTGAAAGTGTTTCTCAAGACTTGGAGGTATTATCACAAAAAAGTTACTAGAATGTCCCATCCAAGTGTATTTTACTTTGGGAACTTGATAAAGGAGGGGTTTAATCACTGAGCAATGGGTGATAACACTACTAAATATAAATTTGGAATTCAGCAAATTTAGAGACATTTTATCACTTGAAAATTAAAGATTTATTCTCATATAACTACAACCATTTACTTATATTTCTGTTTCAAAAATGCAAAGATAAAGAGCAGAATGTCAAGTCTAAATTTGGAGACATTTAATCACTTGAAATTAAAGGTTTATTCTCATATAAGTACAAGTATTTACTTATATTTCTGTTTTTTAAATGCAAAAATAAAGGGCAGAATGTCAAATCTAGTTCTTTTTTTATTCCTTATCAACTAGATAACTTCTTACACAACGTGTGTGTGTGTATGAGTGTGAACTATAGGTGTGTGTGTGTATATATATATATATAATTGTATAATGCATATTTGCTTATGTGAATAGAATGTGGCCATATATGCTTCTAGGTTAGTGCACTTCCTTTTGACTCTGAATAGAAACTTAATAACTTTCTCCATTCCAATCTTTGTCTTGAAAACCTAGGGCTTGAAATTCTGCTCATCTTGTAATGCTCACTTCAGGTGTTTTTTCCTTTAAAGCCCAAGTTTGGACTCCCGTCTTGCTTCTTGCATGACATTCTGCCTGTTTCCTAGTGTTTCTTAACCACTATGTACAAATAGAGAAAGAAAGAAGGGGGCCAACCGAAAAGGTTGCATGCTGTGGGTTGCATGGAAAAGAGACACTTTTGACCACCCTTGCTTTAAATATGACATGTAATTCTCAGAAATGTGACCCACACATGTAGGAAATGGCAAGTTCGTGTAACTGGAGAGACAGAAGGATATCTGTAGTGAGGTTCTAGTATGTATTTATAATTATTTGTACTCATTTATATTCATCTTTAAGTTCTTTTTTTTTCAGCATTGAATACAGGGGAGTGAAATATGATCAAAGAACGTTTTTCGAACCTTTTTCTTGGATGAATAAAATTTTTCTCCACTAATGTGGAGGATAGGACTGGGAGTTTGACTCAGTGGCTTAAGCGCCTGCCTGGCAGGCGCGAGGTTGTGAGTTCAATCCCTGGTGCCACCCAAAAAAAAAAAAAAAAAAAAAAAAATCAACTAATGTGGAGGATGTTTTCATTTCCTACCTTGAAGTTGCTTCTACTATTGGAATTAGGAGGCCACACTCATCACAAACAGCAACTGTGATTTTCTTTCATTATTGGTTCTATACTGTCTCCAAATTTGCCTTTAATTGGCTAACTCAGGGCACATGATCTCATTCTGTACTCAATTGTTTGATAAGAAAGTGTGGTTTAGGAAATTTTTTTTTTAAATTCCTTTTTGCAGTATTTGAGGAGATGATGCATAATGTGGAATGGTAGATGAACCCAAGGGAATACATTTCAGGATGTTATCATGTAAAATAGGTTGTGTCGAATGTTACTTCATACTTCACTTAAGATCGTCTTGATCATATTATGTACATAGCATTTGGTGCTTTTCATCTGTTTTCCCTTTTTACCTATGTAGTGCTTATTAATTATTTAAAAACAAAAATGTAATGTTTTAGGTTTTGATCAAGGGAAGCATGTTGGGAAAGTAATTGTTTTGTTTGTGAGTCTTTTCTGTGTAGAAGACTTAATTTTCAGGTTACCTTATTTGATCTTTATAAAACTAGCTTTCATATGTTTCTTTTCTGTGATATATACTGCATAATTAGAGTTAAAATCAGAATTTTCACACACAGGATTTAGCAAATCAGTGTTTATAAAAGGCATGTTTTTAAAATAAGAGTATAAAGGACTAGGATATAGTCGTGCGTTGCACATCTTCCAGTTCTTTTTGTATTTTAGATTTATGCCATTAATGCACATTTCACTTTCAGACATTGCTGACTTTGACATTTGCAATTAATTGTCTAGTAATACCCTGATAGTAAAAGTGATATGTGAGATAGAAAAACGTTGGAATACTAAATTATTTGTGGGAAGTATTCTCCAAATGGCATATTAAGCACCAAATTCAGGGAAGATTTCAAAGAACTGTCTTGGACTTGCCAAAACAGAAGAAGAATAATCAAAACACAGACATAATCTTTGTGAAAAGCATAACAAAAAATTTCACGAATTAAATGATAAAACGACTCAGTAGAGTGAAGGACTCTGGGAAGTATTTAATGCAAATGCTCATAAGCACTGAAAAATTTAGATCTTAGGACATATTATAGAAATACTGAATATTCAGCACATATTTTATTTTGTACTTGATTGTTGTACCAGTAGAAGTGACAGTCAAAACAGCAAGTCATCATATTTTTTATTAGTTTAGTTGTTATTTTAGAAAAAAAAATCTTTTTCTGTTAGGAATAACTTAATTGATACTCCATGAAACAGATATTATTCCTGTAATTTATGCTGTAGGTATTACCATGCTATAATGTTCAAGCCTAAGTGTCCAAAAGCCACTCTGTGCTTGCCTGTGCTTTTCTCCCCTCAGGCTTGTCCCTGAACTGAGTTTTGACTGAGAAAGTTCCAGCCTGACTGGTCAGTGTGTCCTTAAGTGTTTATAAACTTTGATAGCACTGATGACAAACATGTATTGTTTACCTTGGGCCTCTAGTCTTCTAACTTTTTAGTGTGCAGAAATGAAGTCCAGATACTCCCAAGTAGCCTAAACTAAAGGGCAAAGAACATTTCAGTATAAAATGATATGGTGCTGTTACGAAATAGTCTTCTATAATGGATTAATCATGAGATGAATTATAAATGTTTTACATACTAATTATATTAGTTTATAGAAGTAAAACACCATATGAAGTGTTCCCAGCACACTTAGCAAATTAGATGCTCTTTGCATGTTAATTGGCTTGCCTCTTCAACATTGGTGATCATGAATCTCTAAAGATGACAGAAATTATTATCACGATATTGCACATTCCTGATCTTTGTACCAGTTTGACACCTATCTTTCATGAATTCCTTTAGTTTGGATTGTATCTTGAGTGCTTCATATATTAATATGGTAAGATAGAGAGTAGTATCTGAAATTTAGTAAGAACCATGGGCTCAATTCAAAATGACATCAAATAACACTTCTTAGATTCAAGTGAGAGACATGGATGCTTCCCCTGTTTCATTAATGGTGGGAGTACACATCATAGGGGATACTATAGAGAATCAACCAGCTTTATGTTTTTGATGTCACTGTTGGAATGTATGATTGACATATTTGACTCGTTCTTCACTTATTTGAAGACAGTTATTTAGTACTGAGTTAGAGTAGAAACCAACAAATACATAGGGTTACCTTTAGGAAAGTAAAAATTCAGAGTGCTAACCACTATCTTAAAGAAACTAGGATACTAAAGAGAAGAACAGCAGATCTAATTTATCTCATCAAGCATCAACATTTACTGATATTTACCATAATGAGAGAAAACAGAATGACATAAAGTATTGGAAATCATGTAGAAGAGATATACAAGAAACCAAAATGCACTTTTGTTTGTTTGTTTGTTTTTTGAGACACAGACTCACTATGTGAACCAGCCTGGGCTTGAACTCTTAGCGATCTTCCTGCCTCAGCTCCCAAGTGTTGGGGTTACAGGCACGCGCCACCATACCTGGTTCACAATGAGTATTTTTAACAGACCTATTTGGTGACCAGGCCCTTTGTTTAGTCAGATATCCAGTGCATTTTCTTCTATTATCTTCACCACCATACTAGGTGTTCTACTTATACTCAACATTTACGAAACTTGTCTCCGTTTCCCCTTCACTCAAACCCTGAATGTTTTTACACTTCTTCTGTAAAGAAATGTTATCACCACCTATGTGCTTATGTAAGCTAGAAACCTTTGAATCATGTGTTTAGCCTCACTCTTTCAGTAACCAAGCCAGATATTTATTTATTTATTTATTTCTTTCTTTCTTTCTTTCTTTCTTTCTTTCTTTCTTTCTTTCTTTCTTTCTTTCTTTCTTTCTTTTCATTCTTAATGTCAGCCACATCTTTGTAGCCTACTCCCCTGACTGCCCCCTTGGTATTTCAGCAGGCTGACTCTTTCGTGTTATTTATGTTGGTGCCCAGAATGCCACTCCTTAGGCAAGTCTTCCGTGCTGGTCTTTACAGTTTGTATAGTGAGAGCAGTTCAGTCACTCATTAAATATGTGATCAGTGAAGGAGAAAATAAAACTGTTCATATTAGTATAGTTCTCCTTCATACCTCTTATAGTCTTTCATTTTTGTAACACAGACTATAATAAGTACTATTGACATAAAATCACTGGGAGGCACATTCTTAGATGATCCAAAACCAGTGTGGAAAAAGGGAAAAAGTGAAGGCCTTAGATGCAGATCAACTTGGATTTGAAACTCATTTCTCTTAGTGCCTGCTGTTTTAACATTTATCTAAACCTTTTTGTGCTTTAATTTCTTAATCAGTAAAGCATGAATGAGATGTATCTATTAGGTGTCAAGGATTAAATGAGAAAGTGTGTGTAAAAATCTTGTACAGTACATGATTCCCAGTCTTCCTTTAGAATATTATAATCAACATTAGAGTATTATGGTGACTTGGAGGTTTCATTATAAAAAAGTGATGATGGAGAGCCACGGTTTAAAAGAACTGATTTTGTCTGTTCTATATTTGGATATGTTCCCTGCTTTGGATGGATAGTTACTGGTAGTTACAGATAGTGGGACTTTGATTCTTTATTTTTCTCATTTTGCTACCATTTTTTATGAGCATTCACAACTCAGTTAAGAATAAGAAGACACAGCCGGGCATGGTGGCGCATGCCTTTAATCCCAGCACTCGGGAGGCTGAGGTAGGAGAAGCGTTGTGAGTTCGAGGCCGGCTTGGGCTACAACGCGAGCGCAAGGCCGGCCTGAGCTACATAGTGCGACCCTGCCTCGAAAAACTAGGGCCGGGAGTTTGGCTCAGCGGCTTAAGCGCCTGCCCTGGCAGGCGCGAGGTTGTGAGTTCAATGCCCGGTGCCGCAAAAAAAAAAAAAAAAAAAAAAAAAAAGAATAAGAAGACACGAAATCACGAAATATGGTTTGTATAATAATAAATGCTCACTAGGTTACTATATAGCTAAAAAAAAGCACAAAGTTATACTGCATTTGGGTACTTCAAGGGGGTATTGACAGACTACCTTTTAAATTTTATCTGATTCTGGTCTGGGTATATAGCTCAGTGGCACAAGGTTCTGCCTAGCAAGCCTGAGGTCGTGAGTTTGATATAAAATAGAAGTTTTTGAATCTGATTCTTTCGTTCTCTCTCTTTCTCTTTCTTTTCTCTCTCTCTCCTTCCTCCTTCCCTACACTCCTTATTCTCAAAATCTCATCTTTCATCAACCAGCTTTCTCCCTTATTCAGATAGCTTTGACTTTCCAGACTAAAGACTTCGAAACCCAGGCTTTCTCTGCTGTCCCCAAATCCTGAGACTTTCTGGCTTTTCACTTTGCTTACCCATATTGCCTCTACTTTCATCCACAGTCTTGCACTCCTTTGTAACATTTCTGAGCAGAGAAATTACTTATCTTATTATTTTTTTTCTGTATTTGTGATTTCTTTCAACTACTACATGGTTAGTTGTTTTAGAACAGGGTTATAATTTGGCACTTGTTAAATTGTCAGAATAATGTCAGACTCCACAATATTCTGATTTGTTGACTTATTGATAGAATGTCTAAAACAGATGTATCTATAAATGTTCTGAGCAGTTCTTATTGCCTTGGATCTTATAAGAAAACTCTTAATAACAATTTTTCCCCCAAAGAATTGAACACATGTATCAAAAATGATTAAATGAATATAGTAAAAATTCAACTTAATTATAGTTTTTTTTTTTCTAATAGTGGGCTGCCTGTCTCTTCCTGTCTGTTTCTTTCTCATTGCAAGCATAATTATAGAGTGCCTTTTATGGATTAGGCTTTGTGCCAGTACCAAGAGTTAAAAGACTTCAAGAGGTTGCTAGAATAATTTGAGACACCTGAATTTAAATGGCACCTTTATCTGAAGCAACTCAACAGGTATTATGTAATTTGTCTCCTTAAGCATCCAAGAGTATGCCAGAGTGCTGATGACTGCACCATGGATAGAAGTTAGGAAACCAGCCTTGTGCTTGAGATATTGCTCAGGGGCAGGTCCTGTCTGCACAGCTCAGTTCCCTGCCCTCACCAGTACACTCTCAGAGCCATTGTGGTAAGCACAGGAGAGAGGAAGTAATATGGTGGAGAAAAATGAAACTGCTTGATTAGATATTCAGTGCCCTTCCATACAAAAAGACAGTTTTTGGGAAGCTGTATGACCTACTTAACAGCCTATAAATTACCCATCACAAGAATTTAGGAAATTAAATGACTATTTTCTTTTCTCTTAGATAATAAGACTGACATCTTATATTTTAATTGTACAGCCAAAGTAAGCATTTTGTTATGTAGTATTTGTGAAGGTTTTTGAAAATCAACAGCATTTAAACATGCAGCAGAAATGTTCTAGTTAAGATGAAGTAGCTGAAAACTAAACCAAATTGTATTGAAATGAATTTTCCGTTTTGATGATTAATGAATATTAGAACTCAGTTATCCTTCTACACAGGTTTCAAGAATTTAAAAAATATGTTGAAACAAAAGACTTTTGAAATGTTTGAGAATAATTTTCATAAATGTCCTTTTATCACTGAGTTCCTGTTACATTGAAACACTGTCAAGGTGCTATGGAAGTGATAAAGGGAAGAAAGTAGTAGCGTTCATCTCTCTCACTTTTCCTCTCCAGTTTCATCAGAAAACTCAGCATCATCCTCAGCACTAGCGTATTTTTGAAGTGACTATCATTTCTCTTTTCTTTTCTATTCTCTGTGCTGTTTTCCCTTTACTCCCTACAGTTTGTTTTCCATGCATTAGTTAAAGTTTTATGGCATTAAAAGGTAATCTTTAAAAATTGAGAATATAAACAAAAGCAAAAAAGATATAACATTTCACAAAGACAATTTCAAAACTTTTGTAGAAACATGAATGTAACAGTTATACTCTGGCTGGACATACTATGGGGAATTTATTAAAATCATATGTTTTATAAGTATTTTCTAACATGGTAAAACAATGTAGTTTTAAGTGTTTAAAGCAAAAACAAAACAAACAAAACCAAAAACCAAATTGCAGTAAGATATACCTGTTACAAAATGAAAAGAATAAACACTCCAAAGAGCATAACTGCATATATGTTTATGTCACTTTTTCACTAAAAATCCTTTAGTCTCTTTCCTTTGTTCTTAGCAGAAAGCCAAAAAATTAATTTCTTGTCTTCCAAAGCCTCATGTGCTTCTTCAACTCCATCCATGGTCACTTTTTCAGTGAACAATATGCTCTAGTGTCTTAGTCTTCATTTAGTTCTTCAACCTAGCAGTTTTCTATTTAGTTTACTTTTGTTTTGTGTTTCATGCCCATCATTTAGCCTAATAAATTGCAAAAAACAGGTTCTTAACATGTACTTGATAGATTTCACCAAAATGTGAATAATTACTTTTTCTATTTGAAGTGGTTGTAGGTGATGCTATTTACATTTTGCACTTAAGCATTTTCTGTAAGGTACATGTGTATTTTTTTAAATTATAGAAGCAGAAAAATAGTACCATTTCAGTGCTATTGCCTGATATATAGTACTGGTATTTCAGTATAAGCCTGGTAGGTGAAATTGATTAGTTAAGGGAAAGCTTAGAAATAAGGTTATCACAAGCAGGTCAAGGACCTGTTCAGGAAAGTTAGTTAGGCAAGCAGTTGCATTTGGTCTCATGGATGAAGGAGTGTTGGGTTAGGGAAATTAGTCCATCCAGGTATGTGTCTTCTAGTACAGAACCCAATAGCCACATTTGGCTATTCAGTTTAAATTTAAACTTAATCAGTTCAAATTAAATAAAAAAATCTTCCTCAACTGCATTAGTTGCACTTGAATTGCTTGTTGCATATGTGGCTAGTTATATTTGGACAGCACATTATCATAGAAAATACTTCATCTCAGAACACAGAGGAATTAGGATTGTGGAGAGCAATATGAAGGAACAGGAACCTCAAAGATGGATGAAAAGACCAAAAACTTTATTATGGAAGCTGAACAACATGAATCTAGGCTCAGAGGTTAATTTTTGAACCATGTGACCCAACTGGAAGAATTTACTCTTGTCCAAGGTCTTCTGTTGTCATGCAAGAAATCGTTTAAGCATGAGTAACAGGCTAAACTAGTATCTGTTACATTGTGCACTCTATCCTGTTGTGAGATAAATGGTTTCGGTGTGTGTGTGGGGGTCCTACTGACAAGATTTCATGGGGCAAGGATAAGATAACCAAGATCATGAAGGACTATTAGTAGATTGTGTGGGCAGTGGTTGGAATATAAAATGTCTGCCCTGTTTCTTATTCCACTGCCTTTCTGTACCATTTGTAATAGAAAACTGTGCATCTTGATAGTAATGTGAACACCTCTGTAGGACTTAGGAATATTTCAGCATCTCTTTTTTCACATATTATATAAATAAGGTAAGAAGCAAAAGAAAAACTGGTTTATTCAAACTGAGCAGAAAAGAATAAAATCTGTAATCTTGAATTTTATTGTGTTAAATTGTTTTGGAGTCATTAAGCAAATATTGCTCAAATTGTGAATACAGTGTGCACTGACAACAATTAAAATATTTATATGGATACTATCCCAAATGATGTTAATGTGCTTACAGCATAGAACCATTTTGGTTAGACGATTATAATAGCAACTTGTACTTTGGGTGAAATAATAAGCTAATGATGTAGCCATTAATTTGAATTTAGCAGACATTTTAAATATAGGTTTCTTTTACAGAGACAAAAGTTGCAATTTAAAGCTCTTTGGTGGTCTAAAAACAGCTTAATTCTGTAGTAGCATGGTAATAAGTACTAATCCAGCTTATACAGTGATTGTAGTATGTCATGTTTGTGAAAGATTGCCCAACTGCTTTCTCTGGGTTTTATGTTAATTTTAAAATATTAAACATAAAACCTTATAACATCTTCATGCTGAGATAAACTGTTCAATTTAACTTGTGCTCAAGCAGCAGCTGTCAGGAATTATCTTGTTCCTAGTGGTTTTTGCTATCACCTTGTGCCCTTCCTGCCAGAGTCACACTGTGGGATGATAAAGTGCACCTTGTTAGAATTTATTGCTTAAATAATACCTGAAGCAAGATGAACATTGGTAGCCTAGGGATTAACTGCTGATTGAGTGCTGCCATTCATTGTATAATTATTAACTTTAAAAAGTTAATGGTAGGGAACAAAGTAGTACTTGCCTGTGGCTCATACCTACTTTTGTGTCTGTGGACATCATCATGTCTATTGGATGTTGCATTAAAGATTCGAGGAATTGCTAATTGTCCCGTTTAAATACCATTTCATAAGTGAAAAAACAAAGAAAAATACTAGTGATGGAGATAAATGAGGAGTGTTTCAAGATATGTTATACAAGTACAATTAATTTCCTTTAACAAACTGAAAGAAGTCTTTTGTGGGCAGTTTCAGATGGGTAGTATTATGATAATTATTGCCATTTTTCTTCTGATGATGTTGCATTCTCTTATGTGGGAGTTTTTTTTTTTTTTTTTTTTTTTTTTTTTTTTTTTTTTTTTTTTTTTTTTTTTTTTTTTTTTTTTTTTTTTTTTTTTTTTTTTTGAAGACTTCACTTTCAGTTTGGATCCTTTAATTATGGATCAGTTGGTAGATAGGGTAAGGAAAGAAGGGACATGTAAAAATCTGCCTTGGTTAAAAGTTTGCTACAGATGGTTCAACTTGAAGAAAATCTTTATGTAGGAAATTAACAGTTGGATTATGGTTAGAAATACATATTTGATGGGTTTATTGTTTAGGGAATAGAGAAGTTTTTTTCTTTCACTTACTACCATTTAATTCATATCCCTCCAAATCTATAGTTCCGTAAATACTTAACTTACCAAATATTTGCAATAGGACAATGAACTGCATTTAATTTGCACAGATTAATCAATTGCTAATGTTTTTGTACACTTTTAAATTTCTATCTATGTAAATATGTACATATGAATATTTATTATTAGTAGTAGCATTTTTAGTGAACCATTTCAGAATTAGTTGCAGACATTATGACACTTCATATGTAAATAATTTGACATGAATTTTCTAAGAATAAGGATATTCTAAGTAACTGGAGTAAAAGTGTTTTACAGGAGAAATTCAAGATCAATAAAAATGTATAATCTTGCATTCAGTCCATATTCACATTTCTCTTGTCCTGATAATGTCCTTTGTAACTATGTTTTCTCACTCAAGTCAGTTATATGCATCAGTGCTTGCTAGAGAAGCAGATTTAATCCAAGGTATACAAATATTATAAAAGAATTTACAAAATGGGCTTATAATGGCCACCAGCAGAGTCAGGTGTGGAAAAGTACAAAAGGACTTTCTGTTTGCTGGAGATCTGAAGGTTCCAATCCACTGCAGTGTCCCATGTGAGTCTGTATCTGGAGGCTGAAGGGTCTGTGCTGGAAGCCAGGAGATGATATCCAAGGTAAAGATGGAGGCTGCAGCTCCTCTGAAGAAGTAGAAGCGAGCCTTCCTTCTTCATTTCACTTTTAATTCCTTCAGGTAGAAAGCCCATTGGTTGGTGTCGCTCACACCCGGGCCAGATCTTCCATCAGAAACACTCAGAACTATGCTGATCCAATTTAGTTGGGTGCTTTTTACTCAAGTTGACACAGTCAGTTAACAGTCACATCAATCAAGGATTATTGAATTTTGTTTTGAGATCTCTATTTTCATCTAATCTAGATTTTTAAAAATTTTATGACATTAATGTTTTTGGAGATGCAACACAGATATTTTGCCAAATATTTGTCTGATTATTTCCTCATACCAAATTCAGGTCAGGCATTTTGGGGCAGAGTACTACATAGATGATTTATACCTTTCTTGATGCATCACATTTGGGGATACATGATTTCATTTTCTCCTCTTATTGATATAGTGTACTAAGTTTGCTCATTTGGTCAAGTCAATGTGTAGCAAATTTCTTCATTACAAGTCCTGGAATGAATAAACCATACTCATTGCATTTTTTCCCTGTAATTAATTCGTTATATAGGGGTGCATTTAATGCATATTTCTTCTTTGTGCATAAAAAACATTCAAATTGTTCAGAACTTCATTAAAACTGCAAGTCATCCTTGCAACAGTGTGTGTGGCTAGGGAGAGAAGAGGGAGAACAGAAGAAGAGAATGACTCAGTAATAAACACAAATTGGCAGCCATTCCATGTTCGGGAAGGTTTAGCTTTATAGAAGTTGGTATTTAGTAAAAGAAATTAGTATTTTCAGATTTATAGGTAAACAAATACCTTCATATTTTCAGAATTTTTCACTGTAAGTTCTAGAAAGGATTATACTGGACTTCATAGTATTGGTAGTGACAGTGATTATCTTTGGACAAAACAGGGCATTAGCTGACTGTAATTTTCCTGTTTGCTTTGGTTGGGTATAAACAATTTAAAAAATAAATGTCACCTCCTTGATGAGTTTTTTTTAAACTTTAAAGTGATAAAAAATAAAATTATTATGTGGTTTAAAGAGGGATTACTGACTTTTGGTCCTACATGTTTCTTATAGCCTATGAAGAAAGTACTTGAAGTCCTATTTATGATGTATGCACTTATTATGTAATCATTCTTCTTGTGTGAAAGACTTGTGCTGCAGATCATATAAACACCTGAAGTTAGCCATTTGGCTTGTCAGCAAGGGACAATTTATTGTAGTTGTAATCACAGTAATAACAAGGATGATATTTTATATTTATTAAGTACAGAAAAAAAGCATTTTCAATGTAAGGGGCCCACAACCAACTTGTATTTGTAGTATAATGAAAGAACTTTAGGCTTAGACAACCAACAGTCTCTGGTTTGCTAAAACTTTCTACTGGTGTGATTTCAGAAAGAACTCTTAACTTTCTTGAACCTCATTTTTTTTTAAATGAGAATTAAATCCAGAAGGGTCTAAGAATGCTACATTATGTTATGAACATGTCATTCTATCACAATTGTGCCATCTGAATATCCTCAACTGCTTAGTAGGGACTATACTTTGTCTTTTGTGTTTGTGTATGGTAAATATCTCATTAGAGAAACAATTTCTATGTTATCTCTATTATTTATTACTCCTTTCTGTTTGTGCTTCTAATGCTTCATATATGTCTCTATTAAAGACAATATTCATTCAGTGAGCTGTCTTGTTCATCTTTTCTATTTGTCCTGGTTCCATTCTATCACATGTTAGTAGTCAGCGAAGTAACAAATGTTTGTGGAATGAGAGTAAGTAAATGCTTGCTTTTATCATAGATATGTATGCTTTCAGCTTATTTTTTCCAATGACAGTGAATCACCTTTTCATCATTTTTCATGTGTGCCTATAAGGCTTTTCATAGATTGTATATCTGGTGCCTTACCAGTTCAATAATGGAGAAAAAAAGATTTTTATAGGATACTTTAAATGGGGCTTAGTGAGAAAACATGCTGGGGATGGGAGACTACGGTAGATAAGTCTATTGCATAAATCAAAAGGGTTTATGTCATAACATGAACATGTGCCATTCTTGCTTATGTATTAAATTTCAGTAGCTGGTTGCATTAAAAAAGCAAGTGTAATGAAACTAGCAAGCAAAGCATTCCCTAGTCAGCCTAATCTTTGTTCGGTTTGTTCTTCAGATAGAGATTTTCTTGGCTTTTTCAATAAAATCCATCTAGGGTTTTTTTTTCCTTTTTTTTCTTTTTCACCTTTTTCCAATCACTCAGTAACTGGGCTGAGAAGACCAGTGAGATTCAGTGCTTTTATAGTTCTTAGCAGTTGCTTTTTAAGAGATCAAAACTTATAATATGACTGCTGCTACATGGTATTAAGGCCCGTCTATTGATGTATCCCTATTGGTGATGTTTTCCTTGTGTGGGAGGAGGAAAGAAGAGAAAAGGGCAAAGGTTGACCCCCATCAAGTATCCTTAGGACAGTAAACCTTAATTTCTCTGTTTTCTAGGATCCTCTTTGCAAGCTCAGTGCTTAATCTGACCGAACTGGCTGCACTACGGCCTGACCTTGGGAAATTGAAAAAGATTCTGTACTTCCATGAAAACCAATTGGTATATCCTGTCAAGAAGTATCAGGAGAGGGATTTTCAGTATGGATACAACCAAATTCTTTCATGGTTGGTATAGAATGCACTGCTTTTTGTCCTTTGCCATTTTTTTCTTTGCAAATGGTTAGCTTTTATATCCGAAGCTCTACTATATGCTTATAAATACCTTAGGGTAGCTGCGAAGTTTTAAACATTCCTTCTATGATAGTAATTACTTGTGCTTTGCAGAATATATAGGATTATAGTTACACCTTTTGTCTTTTTAAATATATATTTACACATAAAACAATCCAATTGTATGTTAGACTAATTAACTGTATTTTTCATAACATGCAAAATAGAATCAAGAGATTGGCAGGAACCTTCACTCCCTTGATTCTGTGATTTATTGTTTAAGGCATGCTTTTAGAAGGGGCAGTTAGTCAAACTTATGTTTACCAACCTCTTTCACTGTATTCAGCTAAAATCAAAATAGAAATTTACAGAGAAATAAAAACTAGTGCTGAATAAAACAAAGGACTTCGCCCCTCCCCTCTTGATATTTTTAGGACAGAAAACTATAGAGAATGAGTTTTTTAGCATTGTTTGTTTTTTCTCCTCGTTGAGTCCTCTGAAATGATACAGCCTTAAAATACCATGACATTTCAAAGGTGAGGATCTGTCTTCCTCGAAGTCTATCTCCTGATACTTCATTAATGAAAGAAGTTAGTAACAACTCCAAAATGGCTTTGCTATTGGATCCTAACCAAATAGCAGCAGTCAAGTGGAGTCAGTTTGGCAGTGATTATGTACATCTTGTTCACCTTTATTAGCAGTTATTAGCCATTGAGAATGATAATATGTTTAAACAAATCCTCCTCTCTTGCCAGTCTGTTTCATAGTTTAATTGACATAGAAAAAACAGGTATATGATAATTCTGTCTTTCTAGCATTTTGTAAATGTTTTCCTGCAATCATTTTTACAAGCTGCTTCAATTATAAAGTAGCAGTGCTATCAAAATAGAGTGGAACTGCTTCACGTCAAATATCTCATAAAAAAGCAACTGTTTTAAAATTTCATAATAAAATTAAAATATTTCATATTGAAACAGAGAAGGAAAACATGTTTTAAAAATAAAAATAAAATCATTTTGTGCTTTATCAATATGGAAACATTTGCAATATTTTTATGATTTCTTGAATTAGCATCAGTTTTTTCTTTAGATAGTATGTGTTTATTACCCTTGAGAAATCACTGGAAAAAAATTAAGTCTATTTTTCCCTTTATGGGTGGCTTTAAAGTTAATGGAAATGACACCGCCTCATATCAGGGCTGAAATGTGCCAAAAAAGAATGTTTCTGTAAACTGTCTTGAATTTTTAATTTGTGATAGACTAGGTTTTAAAAAGTATAAGTAGTTGAGTTACATGCCTTTTGAGGGAAAATATCTTTTAAAAAATTTACTCACTGCCCCCCTCTGCCTTTTATAACTTTTTTTATTCATAGAGAAAGAGACTATAAAAGCTTGCTAATGATTTTTGCTTTTTTCTTCTCATGAGGGTAAACTGATAGACATGCTTGGAGGGAAAGAAGTGGCCTTCATCACCCTTTGGTTTATGAATGGGAAAAAAGTGGTTCACAGTTGTCCAGAGGAAAAATCAGAGTGTCAGAAAGCAGTCCTGTTCTGATTCTTTTTGAAAAGTATGACTCCTGCTTCCTCAAATGTTTCTTTAGTTTTCTTGCTGACTTCTGCTTTTGTTGGCACTGTCAGATTTCTTTCTTGACTGTGTGGCAGTTAAGGACTTTAAAGATGACTGACATTAGTGCTCACCTTAAACAGAGGTTTCACTAACCCTCTGACTTATGAACACATGTCATAACTATATATTATGATCTGTGGGTCGCTATTGTAATATGTGACATATGGTGAAAACAGACTAGCTGTAAAACATTCCTCAACTTTTGGATAGTGTTATACTGGCTTCTGCATTGCTTAGTGTTGTGTCAGCACTTCTGTGACATTCCTTTG
>RJWM01015002.1:0-48965 GCA_004363535.1 Dasyprocta punctata
TTGTGCTGCTTGTATCGGAGTCCGGAGAGCGCCCTCTACCTTTCCTTCTTGGCATTTTCCTGGGCTCTGCTGTGTTTCCCCAGGCCGCCTCGGCTCCGCGGATGTCTGGTGAAGTGCGCGTGGATAGGGCCGTCCGCCTAATTTCCTCTATCACCCCCAGGGCGCCCGTGCAGATTCTGCCAGGACCCTCCAGGGCCTGATGTGGGCAAGGAACCGTGCCTAATTAGGTGCAGTTCCAGTCTCAAGATGGAAGCCTGTTCCTCGCTCTCCCTGGGGAGTGGGGGGTGGGGGGCTGGGGACCGCCGAGTTTACTCATTCACCAGCTCGCGACCACCTCTTTCCACGATCGATAGCCGTCTCCGCCTTAGCCACAGAAGTTCAATCGCGCATCTCAAGCACTTTAATCGCACCTTCCCAGTTTGAGTCCTGTTGATTGGATTGAGCTCTGGTCAAAGGCGCCGCCACCTTTGTTTGTTTACTTCTTCTCTTTTTTTTATTCTTTCCGTGGGCTACAGTTCTCATCCTAGACTCCTCTTAGGTCCTGAGGATCCATCTCCCTCTCCTTTCCTTCTTTCTGTTATTGTATTATTTTGTATTCCAGCATTTGGGAGGTATATTCCAGGGAGCCTCCCTACGGTGGAGTCATCAGGTCGGCCATTTTGCAGGAAGTCTAAGTTTCATTTTTTCATGAAAACATTACATTAAAAAGCATATCAGCCAGGTGCAGTGGCACATGCCTGTGATTCTAGCACTCAGGAGGATGGGGCAGAAGGATCACCATAAATTGAAGGTCAGCCTGGGCTGTACAGTGAGTTCAAGGCCAGCCTGAACTATATAGTAAGAACCAGTCTCGGAAAACAAAACGAAAAAGCATATCACATTTGTTTTAAAGAATAAAATAATTGCACAATCATAAGGAACTTGTTCATCTTCTTATCTAGAGCAAAAACAGATTTTCCAATACACTTTTTAAAAATTGTTTTAAAATACACATAGCATAAAATTGCCTATCGTAAAGATTTTTAGGTGTGCAGCTTTGCGGTATTAAATACATTTCCATTATTGCACAATCACCATCATCATTCATCTCCAGAATTTTTTCATCTTCCCCAACTGAAATTCTCCCCAGTAAACCGCAGCACCCCATCCCTTCCTTCTCCACAGTGCCTGGCAAGCATCACTCTGTTTTCTGTATCTAAGATTTGTACGGTTACACAACAGAATCATGTAGTGTTTATCCTTTCGTGACTGGTTTACTGTAGTTGACGTAATGCCTTCAAGGTTCATGTGTATCATGGTATGTGTTAGAATTTCCTTCCTTTTTAAGGCTGAATAATATTCTGTCATCTGTGTATAACATACTTTGTTTATCTATTATTCATCAGTTAAGACTGTGTTGCTTCCTAGTTTTGGTGAACACAAATACTATTGCTATGGACACGGGTGCACAAGGATCTCTGGGAGGCCCTGTTTTAAATTCTTTTGTTTCCCACATGTTTTTAAATAGTGACATTGAGTACTGGTGCTCATTACATGTGCAGGAAAAAATCCTTCTAAAGTATTTGGTAAAAAAAAAAAAAAATCCAATATTAATAGGTAGCAGAACAAGCGCATAAGACAATAGAAAGAGCAGGCCCATTTCGGTGATTTTCCTGCTTTGGGACCTTGCCAGAGTCCATCGTATTCTAGCTTTCTCCTCTGTAAAAACCCTAATTCTGTGACTAGGAACTCCACTCCACTTTTAAAATTCCAGTTTGCTCAGGACTTTGAGTCACAAGGTTTATGTTCCTGGTATCCAGGGCCAGAAGTTTGGGGGATTTTTTTATTTTTTTATTTTTTTTTTTTTGGTTTACTCTTTGAATTCTAAAATTTCTTTTCCCAGTTTTAAGGAACAAGAAATTAGTAAGATTCATTTTTAAAAGTGTGTTCTTCAAAAGCAAAAGTTAATAGGAGAATGAGTGCATCAAAGCACAATCCTTGCAGATTACATTCTTTCTGAAAAGACAAACCTTCACCTATAAAAGCATTATAAGGCTTGAGAGCTGCTGATATATTATGAAGCAACATTTCTCAATATTGTCCATCGCCTTGCTCATCTTAAAATGCAGCGGAACTAAAAGAACCTCAACAGTTACACTCGCAAGTGGATTTTTTTTCACAATACATTTGAGGCAAATGAGATCTTCTCCATGTCAGATGAGAGGTGAGAGGGAGGACGGTCGCGCCGGCCTCTGCACTGCGCTGCACAAGGCGTCCTCTTCTCCAGTGAGTGCCTCATGTCTGAGGGTCAAATTTCCCAATTTGGATGACTGCTTGGTTCAAATAAGCTACATAATTGCCAACTTTCCACTTCATTTTCTGTGGAGTAAACAGCTTGTGTAAGATTGTGGTTTTGTAAGAGTACCAGCCTGCTCTCTGGTCCTGGAGCCAGCAATCCCCGCCTATAGTGCCTGGCACAGCGTCAGGGTGGCAGAGGCAGTCAGAGTGGGGAAATGGATACGTGCAGCTGCTTTTCTCAGGGTCGGAATATGGCACCGAGCTCCACTGAAAGCCCATGGCATCCTGGACTGGTTATCATCCTAGAGGAAGCCCGAGGAAGCCTTCTGATCTAAACACGTATTTCTACCTCCTCCTACCACTTCCGTCACCGGGAGAGGCCCACAGGCTGGTCTGCATGCTTGGACTTTGAGCATGATGTCATTTCTTTCTTTCTTTTTTCATTTTTTTAAAACCTATTTACTGATGGTACTGGGACTGAAACCCAATGGTGCTCTAACACTGTCGTATGGCCAACCCTTTTTATATTTTATTTTGAGTCAGGGTTGCACAGGCTAGGCTCATATGTACAGTCCTCCTGCCTCAGCCTCCCAAACAGTTGGAATTTCATGCATTTACCAGCTTCCCAGCTCTAGTGGTACACTGAAAAACTGTGTGCCTCAGTTTTGTTGCCTGTAAATTGGGGATTACAATAGTGCTGCCCCATGAGTACTGTGTAAGGATTACATGAGTTTAGTGCATTCCTTAGGATTCTCAGCGCTGAAACAAAGTACCAGATGCCCACAACCTAAAGAAGGAGAGGTTTCATCTGGCTCAGTTTTGAAGCCTTTAGTCTATGATCAGGCAGCGGAGCCAGACACACCTTCTGGAGGCACATGTCCAGTGGCCAGTCCCGACCTCCTGACAGCCTGTGCTCCAATCTCCAGTCCAGTCGGGATACCGAAGACTGACCAGCACATGCAGGTGGAGGTCCTGGGTCTGTGCCTGGCACCTGATGAGCTCTTGGTCCAGGGCACTGATGTAATTATCCCCTCCCAGGGCTCCGTCCGCCGCCTTCCTGTCTTTGAAAGACACCTGTGCGCTCTGATTCTGGGCCTATTCTCTTGCTCCAGGCCTTTGCAGCCCTCTAATGCTTTCCCCATTTGTTGGGAAGTCAGATCAACTCCATCCTAAGCGTCTCCCCTTCTTACCGTATCCCCCAGGCCTCCTCCTGCCTCATGCCGGCCCAACCTAACAAAACTCAGGACTGGGTCTTGGAATGAGAGCGGTGCACAGCTATTGAGGGGAGGCTGGCAGCGGCGGCACAAGTAGCTTGGACACTCCCTGGGGGACGGCCTTCCTAAGCCTATGGAAAAGGGGAACACGGGAGCCCCACCCCCACCCTCACCCCCTTTCTGGTGCAGCTTCTGTGATGAGCTGAGGCCGAAGCTGTGACTTTTGTCCTGCATCCTACAGCATGGCTGGAACCGAGCCAGAAATCGTGGCCAGCCCTTGGCTTTCCCATGGCTGTTCTCCACCCGGTCAGCTCAAATGCCAAAAAATAGAAAAAGAGAGAAAGAGAGAGAGAGAGAGAGAGAGAGAGAGAGAGAGAGAGAGAGAGAGAGAGAGAGAGAGAGAGAGAGAGAGACCACAGACATTTCATCAACCTGTCTCTTCTGTCAAGTTGCGTTATCCTCAAACTGGATAGGCCTTATGTAAACGATGCCGCCTCCCGCGCAGGCTCTGGAAGTGCGTTCGCCTCGCGGTCCTCACTCAGCAGGTTTCCCGCGGATGGGTGTATGAAGAGTGCCAAGAGTGCCAACTCGAGAAAACACTTAAAAGGCGGCCGGCTCAGTTGTTGCCCGAGGCAGGCGAGTAGGAGCTCTCTGGGCTGGCCGCATCTAGGTGGGACTCATTACCCAGCGCTTCCAGGCCGCAGGCCGCAGGCCACAGCGGAGCTGACTCAGGGACGTGATAACTGACAGATTCGACTGACTTTTAAGTGACCTTCTGTTTCAACTTCCTTGGGACACTTTTTTCTTTCTTCTCTTCTTGTCCTGCTCCTACTCCCTCTGCCATTCACTTTTCAGAATAAGCTTTTTCTCTCTTCTCCACTCCCTCCGCTCTCTTTACCCATAATATTCCAAGTATGCAGGTCTTGACTTGAAATCTCAATGTCTGAGAAGAGTCCCTCTGAAAACTCTCCAAAAGCACTCAAATTCTTTGTGTAAAAATAGTCCTCCATCTATCTGATGTATATTTATGAGTTTGCTGCATTTTTATTGTATTTTGTGCAAAAGATGGAGTTTCCTCCCACGAGTTGCTAAGTCATTAAATTAGCTTTCACTATAATAAAATGAAAGCATTAAGTTGATTGTTAAATAATTTAAGCAGGCTCACTACGGTATATTGCCACAGTTTAATACGCTGTCACATAAGAAGAAGATGCTAAACTCTGACAAAGAACAGCTTTGGAATTCAGCAGCAGGTATTATAATTTATATATATTACACCAATTAAGGCATTATGATAAAAAATAGACCTTCCTGCCACCAATCTTTTTTCTGTATAATCTATCTAACCCACAGCTGCCACCTTAATCTTCTGGAACCATCGCTTTACATTTCTTATGGAAATCTGTAGATTATTAGGATTGAGGGTATCGGTGCTCCTTTGAGATCAAACTCACCTGACGGGGCATAATTTATAGACCTAGCGAGTTCCCAGGTGAGGCCAAAACAGCTAACATAGAACACATGAGAAACATTCATGTTGAATACCAGTTTTACAAAGTAAAACTTTCTTTTAATAAGATAGCCTAAAGTGGGTATGCTAGCACATGCCTGTAATACCAGCACTCAGGAGGCTGAGGCAGGAGGATCCTTGCAAGTTCAAGATCAGCCTAGGCTACAAAGTGAGTTCAAGTCTAGCCCAAACTGCATAGCAAGACCCTACCTCAAAAAAACAAAAAAAACAAAACAAAAAAATGGCCTTCATCTGCTTCTTCAAATGGACATTCATGAATTTCACTTTACAGGAACCTGTCATTATGAGGGGAAAAATTTTTTTCTTTGACAGCATCTTGCTCTTCTTGCCCCAGCCTCCCAAGTGCTAGGATTACAGGTGTGCACCACCATGCCCAGCATGAGGAAATTTTTCCATTAAACCTCTTCATATTATTACTTATGTAGTAAGAATAAACTACCTTGGTATAAACTACCTTGTATTATTACTTACATATCCATAAATGTGATCAAAATAAACTAGTGTGCAATGCAATACAACTAATAGATTTGAAGACCTTCATCAAGATTTGTAAGACAAAACCAAAGCTAACTGCTTTGGATTTTTTTCCTTGTTATTTTTGAATAACCCCTATGATATACATAGCCTACCAATCGCACCAGCAGCCTCCAGATGGCACTGGGTTGTGACCCCGTGAAGTGGTCCGCTACATGCTAAGCAAGTATCTCTCACTGATACCTCAGTAAAGAGACTTTTCTGCAGTGCTTTTTCTGCATAACTAGATGATAAAACTGATCTCCACAGCCCATGCACAAATCAATCACATTGCGCTCTGGCGGGTAGGTCCCAGTTTTGCTAAGTATATGCAAGCAGAAGTTGATTTACCATTCAGGTGATGAAGATTAATCCTCAGAGTCATCGCTTGCCTGATGTGGAAGGTGCTTTCTGTGGCCCGGGGAAGGTCCCTGACTGAGTTCGTGTGGTCATCTGCTTATGTACATTTTTCGAAAGCAAAATGTTTTTAAATCATTTTTCTAAAAGTGGGCCACCAAAATTGTGCATCAAACCCTCCTTGATCCATGTCTGACTCTAGAGATGGCCTGTTTTATAGGTCTAAAAGGAATGTAACAACCAAATCAGCAGAATTACAGCCTCAAAAAGAAATGATCATGCTTCCTCCAGTTGTGTTTTCCTTTGAATCCATAAATAGAACTCTAGAACTACTTAATCAAATGAAGACACATGTTTTGCTATTTGAAAACTGACAGCCATCTTATTCACTTGTGAAAATGAACAATATTAGTTTCTATTCTCATTGATTTTATGTGATTCACATTATAAATATCATTACTTGAAATACAAGCAATTACAATTTTAATAGCAGTTACCTTTGTAAATCAATGCAGATCTTATCTGACAAAAAGGTCTTTCACTTATTAGAAGAATCATAACTTTGAAAATGACCTGTAAGGAACATTTGGACAATTCTGCATTTTTAAACGGAGAGCTTAAGGGAAGAAAAACCATGTTTTTCTAATGAATAATTTGAAGAACAACGAAGTGTAAATCAGTCAGCAAACTCTCCCCATGTTTGCATGGCAAGAACCCAGGAAAAATGATGTCTCAACAGCGACGATAACATATGACTGAATTCTGCTGCCATGAAGGACACAAGAAGATTTTGGGGATTTTTTGAGAAAAAAAACTGAACTACAGACTGGATTCACAGCCATCTTCCTGCCTCAGCCTCCCAAGGGCTGGGATTGGAGGAAAGTTTTAAAAGATCTGAAAGGCACAAACTGAAAGAAAACTGGGCCTTTTAAGCTTATGGCCAAAGAATATGATTTACAGATACTGAAATATGTCTAGTACTTACACAAATTTGTTTCAAAAACAAAAAGTAGTGTTTTCTTTCAAAGAAATTCATTGTGAGCAATTTGTCACCACAATGAGGTTCTGGCACTTGCCCAATTCTTTAGAGACTTGCTTTAAAACAAATGGCCATTAAAATCTTACAATGTCACAATAGAAGATTCTTCCTATGATTCATTCTTAATGAAAAATTTGCTTAAATTACTATATTCATCATGAGAGATTGCCAAACTTCATTTCATAAACAAAGTCATTTTCATAAGCAGCAAATCATAATTTAAATTTCTCTTTACTTTCATCAGATGCGTTTTTGTTTTCCCGTGTGTAAGATCCTAATTGCTTTTCCTTGAGCAGTAAGTAACTTCGAAGAACAAAGATTTTCATTTTTAACCTTCATTCCTTGAAAAATTCTGGAAATGAAGAAAATTTACAATATCTGCTACATCAAAAATTAGGCTTACATTTTTTAAAGCCAAGAAACACAAAGTGTTAAAGCTCAGCCTCATGAAAAGTGAAGCTCATCGTAATTTAAACTAAGTGGGCACTGTTAAATAATCACGGTGTGCACGGTCCTTGGCACCGAACAATACCTCCATAAATGTTATTTGAGTGAATGAAAAGGGATTGTAAATTACCAAGGATGAAAGAAGAGAATATTCAGATATTGCCCACACTAATGCAACTGAAGGATCTGTAACACATTAATAATTGGAAGATGGCCACTTGTAATGCACTTACATTTTCCTATATGATACCATCTTTGGAAAAAATTCTCTCATAATCATATACATGTGCATATATAGGTAAATACAGGCCTAGATGCCATATAGGTATAGACAATACAGAATAATGCCTGGGAAAAAAAAGCCAAAATGCAAATAGTGGGCATGTTTTTGTGATGGGTTCCTAAGTGATTCTTATTTTCTTCTTCTGGTTTATTTGTAATTTATAAAATAATTTCAGTAAAATAAAATATAAACAAAACACTTTAAAGCTGACCTTCAACAGCAAATGATCTCCAGTTCTAAAGATCTATTTTCTGCTGTGTGGTATGTCTACTTGGCATGGTATGAAGTTTCCCATCTTGCATTCTGTCCTCTGACTTGATGCCACCTTTTCCTGAAATATGTATGAATCTCTATTAAAATCAACAAAACCATCAGAGACAATTTATATCAAAAAAGACTAGGAAGATGAAGGAAAAGATGGGGTAAGCAGGGAGAGAAATAGTCAGGCCTATCTGCAGGGACTCTCATTCCACTAGTCTGGGTTTGAGCCTGGTCATCAGTATTTTATTTATTGATTTATCTTGTCATCATCCATGTTTTGAAAACAAACAAACAACATTAGCAACAATGAATTCTTTGCAAGATGCAAATACTTAGCTAAGAATTAATAACAGCAGCTGAGATGCAAGTATTACTTAAGAGCTTCCCAAATAAGAACAACACAAGGAAAAAATTTCAGTGTAGCCTTGGAAAATGAATAAGGATGCCAAAGAACAGCGCATGCCCTGAAGCCCTGCCTTCAAGGTACATGTGTAACCAAGCAGTTACTTCCTCAAAAATAATCATGGATTAAGCCCTCCCATCCCCGAGCTGGGTGATTACATTTAAATGGTAGATTTTAGAGATGCCAATTATAGCATAATATCTTAGATCTGTGAATCTACACTCATAAAATCTTAGAGATACTTTTATAGAAAAACAAAATTTTAGAAAATGTGCTGTATAGGACCATGATTTTTTCAAAATGCTAATTATATGCCTGTAAGGTCTGAAATATTACCGTAGAGTGGACGTTCTCTGAAGGAACCTGAGTGTGCAGGGAAGGAAAGAGAAAAGGCTGAATCAAAGTCAAACTGAAAGGCAGAATGGCCAAAGGCAGCCTTGTCCAGGTATGGAGCTAAGTAAGGACCACTCAGGGAATTCCCTTGGCCAGATTTCAGAAAACACAGCATAGGGACTGAGTGTGGGAATTCTCAGTAAATTCTGGTTTCAAATAGTTGTCCTATTTCTCTTTTGGGGGCATAAGCAATATGACATTTTCTTTCCAAAAGAGGCTGTGTGGTGCCTGGCTCCCTTAAGATTAGTCCTTGCTTGAATTTAAGGTGGATCCCATAGGGCTTGCACAGGCAAAGACTCATTTGTCCTGTATCCTGTACAAATAAAAAAGACAGCACAGGTCAGGTTGCATGGATGGTGGAAGTGGAAGTGTGCTCTGGCAAAAGTAAATGATAGCACCAAGAGAATGTGGGTACAGCAAGGGTTCCTCACCCTCCGTGTGCTTCAGGGTTTAACGTCCAGGGCTGGGCACCTACAGCCAGCTGTGCTAGGTTCACGCTCAGCTGCTTTGAGTTGAGATTCAAAAGTGTCCCAGATATGGTGCCACTTGGGTGCTTGCTAGAAATACAGGCCTGCTGAATCGGTCAGCATTTTCACAAAACACCCAAGTGGTCTGCATAAATATTAAAGTTTGAGAAACATTGCTGAAAGTACTCTAAATCTGTTATCCCAAAATACCACTTTAGCATAAGGGTCATTTTTAGCTGAGGACAGTTGAGAAAGAGCAGAAATAGGCTGTCTGGCCTCCCCACTTTCTGCAGAGCAGCAGTACATAAATTTTCATTTGTGAAGGTATCCCCCCATTCTTATCACCAGAGAAAACCTGAGTCTGCACGACAAACTCCACTAAACAGCTCTCATCTACAATACATTTCCTAATCACTGTCCCATGGTCCACTGCCAGAGGAGCACAAGCCACCATTTCCTTTGTCTTGTCATTTCTCTACAATTTATCAACCTTTGTTAGAATGGTATGGAAGCCCAAGTCTCTCCACCTCTTCTGGCTTTCCATTTCTTTTCCGTGAAGTTCACACATTAATGAGATGTGCATGCCCTTTTTGTTAATCTACCATTTATCAGTTAATTTGCAAATCTCTGATAGACAAATTAAGAAAGTCAAGCTTTTCCTACCTAGCTTTTGGGATGAGTTTGATTTAAAAAGGGGGTTTGATAACAGAACACTTAGGTCCTGCTCAATTAACCCTTTAAGCCTGGGCCAATTAGGAGCACCAAAACTATTTGCCTCTGATCCATGGGATTGTTTACTGTGTACTAGGAAATTTTCTCCCACAGTGGAATGAAGAGTAAACACAGGGACATAGCATTTCAAGAGGGCTGAGATAGGTACGCACAGGAGCCAGCAAAACATGGCCCCAGCATCAGTCCTTTCTATCCTTGTTTTCACATTCACAGATCAAAACCATAGAGGGAAAATATTCAGAAAAAAACACTGTCCAGACATTATTCTCATCATAGTTCTTTAAAATAATGCAGTATGACAACTATTGATACAGTATTAAATACTATAAGTAATCCAGAGAAGCTTTAAAGTACATGGAGGATGTGCATAGATTACACACAAATATTCCACAGAGATGTGAGTGTCAGGGGTTTGGTGCGGGGAGGGTCCTTGAACAATTCCCAGGGGAAGCTGACGAGCAACTGCCATGAATCAGGGATCATCTCTGAATCCAGAACAGAGGCTGCTGTCTTCCTACTCTTCCAGACTTCCTGCTGGCTAAGAGCATCCCTCTGCCTAGAGGTATTGATTGTAGTGAGAAATAAATCAGAAACTTCTGTGCCTGCTTGAGTTAAGAGAAATCAGACTTCACACTCTTGACAGCTCTGCCTGGGCTGAGATCTGTGCCCAGCCAACACGGATCATTTCTAAACAGAAATGAGAAGGCTCTCTCTCTCTCTCTCTCTCTCTCTCTCTCTCTCTCTCTCTCTCTCAGCATCACCACAGTCACTGGAAACACGAAGCTGAAGCACAGGCTCAATCCCGAAATTAGCAGCAGCAGCAGCAGCAGCAGTGGTAGCTGGGCCACACCCAGACTTATTTAATGCGAAGCCCAAGCGGGGAGGCCCAGTAATCAGCGCTGAGCTTGTCCCGCCAGGTGAGTCTAACACAAGCCAGTCATTGCCTTGAGGAACATCCCCCTGCACATGGAGCTCTTCCTGTGTCCCCAGTGCATTTCTAAGCCTGATGATTCATTTAATGTCACACCCATGCCACAAACTGAACCGGCTTTTATCCCATTTGGGCAGACACAGTGAGGATCAGAGCACATCACTCCATAAGACTGAGAGCACTGTGTCGTGCAGCGCACTGGGACGCAGTGCAGGGCAAAGCCACCTGGTTCTGTCCCAGAGGAACCTCCAGGGAGAGAAGCGATGAGGCCATGACTAATCCAAGGAGAAGTGGGAGGCAGATGTGGCTCTGTGAAGCGCTCTCTGAGCTGTGCAGTGTCCCGGCCAGCAAGGTGGTGCTGGCTGCTGCTGGGATTCTGCTCCTCTGCTCCTGGTCCCACCCCAAAAGCTGCTTGGGTTTCTTGCCACACGCTGAGCCACCCAACCCAGAGAAGGGAGCAGCCCACATCCCTTCCTAGCACTGCCGCATTTGGCAACTGCAACCAAAAATATGAAACGCCCACTTAGGAATCTCAGTGAGTGGTATGTAAATCTTCAGCGTGAGTATGGCACATGCAATATTTGGGATACACTTATACTGAGACGTTTTTGTGTGGTATCTAAAATTCAAACTGGTTGGGTGTATGGTATGTTAGTGGGCAGCCCAGTTTTCATTAAGATGTGTTTCGTACATAGACCCGCTCCACACGGGAATGTGAGCGTCACGTGCTACAAGCATGGATTGAGATGAGCCAATAAAAATAAATAAATCGCTCTCCATCACTCCTTTACTAGCCATTCTGAGAAGCTCTGACTCAGTGTTGGGAAAGATGGATATGAACATCTACCCAGATAACGAACACCCAGAGGTAAAGATCATTGGAGGCTTGCTAAGATACCAAGTCTTCTACCCAGGTCATAACCCAAGTGCTTCTCCAGAGATTCGTTCAGTATTCTCACATTTTTCCCAAAAGAAATGATCTTTCAATATTATTATCATAATAGTATAGTATCAAAACAGAATTAGAGCAAGGAGAATAATTCTCCTTAAAAGAGGGAGAAGGTGAACATCAAACCTCTTTTTATTTTATTTTATTTTATTTTATTTTATTTTTTTAATTTTAAAATAAGGTCTTAGTTATGCTGGCCTTGAACTCATTATGGAGCCCTGACTGACCTCTAACTCCCAGAGAGCCTCCTGCCTCAGTCTCCTGAGTGGGGGGATTACAGACCTGTGCCACCACACCCAGCTGTCAAGCTTCTGAAACTGTTTCTTCCACAAGGAGATCAATGTTTGGCTCTGTAGCTGACTTTAATACTTACTCAAAATTGTTACTTTAACTAATGCAAAAGGTTTTCAAATCACAGCAAGCATTTCTTATGTCCCTTTATGGTTTTATTGGTGATCGCTGTGAACATTTTAATTACCTTCTATGTGGACTTTTTTTGTTTTTTTTTTTTTTTTTGGTGGCACCAGGGATCGAACTCACAACCTCATGCCTGCCAGGCAGGTGCTTAAGCCACTGAGCCAAACTCCTGGCCCAGGACTTTTTCTTTCTTCTGCAACAAAAATATGTTGCTTTCTTTTTTCAGCATCTCTCAGTCATTCTGAACTTTTATTTTCTGGCCTAATGAGATTTTAACATTTTCATTTCAGAGATCAGAAACTGAAATACAGGCTTCATCTGCTTATTTGCGAGCACTTAAAGAGCCAGGCTGGGGCTCAGTGCAGAGGTTTTCAGGCTTAAAAAATAAAAAGGGACTGGGGACACGGTACTCACTGCAAAGTCTGATCCACAGTAACACTGAACGCAGGAATGAACAAACAGCCCAGGATTTAGCTCAGCGGCAAAGCACCTGCCTGGCAGGCACAAGGTTGTGAGTTTGATCCCTGGTACAAAAAAGAAAGAAAAGAAAAGGGATGAACAAACAAAAAATGCCCTGGTGATGCCCATCTCAGCTACCGGGGGTGGAGGGGTCACAAGTTGGAAGCCAATCTGGGTTACTTGGCAAAATCTTTTTCTTTTCTTTTTTTCTTTTAGTTGAGGGGGTGACTGGAGACCGAACTCACAACCTCACATTTGTCAGACAGGCACTTGTGCTGCTAAGCTAAATCCCCGGCCTTATTTAGCAAAATCTTACCTCAAAACCAAAAATAAAATAAGTTGGCGGGGAGGAGCGTAGCTCAGGGATGGGGTGCTTGCCCAGCATGTGTGAGGCGCTGGGTCCAATCCTTACCACTACTGAAAAGGAAAAGAAACAAACAGGCCTGGAAAAGAAGTAAACAATGGTGATGTGACTTGTCTAGTAGTTTGATAATGGTGTCATGGTGATTTGCATTATCATAGGTCAAAAAATCAAAGGCTGCCTCTTCCATCACACTATTCTAAAATTTTTAATTTGAATTTATATTAACATTTCAACTCCTATGAAAGGGTTCTTTGCCCATTTTATTCTGCATGTAATGGATTTTATTATAAATAATAAAATTTTATTTGTCCTACATAGGTTGGCCATATGATCTCCCAAAATCCCTGAAAAATTGGCTTTCTTGCCCCCATCTCACAATGGGAAAACTGAAGCTCAGAACTGCAGTGTCAGTAGCCTGCATTTCCAAATAATAATGAGTGTAGCAGGTCCCCCGGCTGAGGGGCTTCTCAGGACCCGGGGCATTTGCTTACCCTACCTAGCCAGATTCCAGTGACAGAATGCTTCCAAATCTAACGTCCCTGCTCCTCCTGTCACTCCACATTTCTTGGTTGAGCAGCGTAGCATCTACCTGCCTGCACTGTAAGTCATGTTGGCACAGACCTTGTCTATAACAACACTAAGCAAACATTTATTGACTGACTGAGAGATTAAAAGGATGATTTAAGTATTTTTTAATCCAATTAGCTTCAGAAAAAAAGCTGTTAAATGTGGTGGTAGTTATCAGGCCATGGAGGCACAGGAGGCCAGCTGGTGGGGACGGGCGATGGCCCTTCCCAAGCAGAGCAGCCGTGCTGTGGATGGCCTGGTACTGCAGGTCTCAAACTACCGAGGAAGGCAGCATCACTGGCATGGAGTCGGGAAGTGACAAAATGGTTCAGCATTTATATTACTAATAGGACTCATTTTTCTCTCACACAGTAGTTATAATAACCTAGAGACGAGGGCCAAGAATTTGGTTCAGTGGCTTAAGCGCCTGCTTGGCAGGTGTGAGGTTGTGAGTTTGATCCCCGGTACTAAAAAATAAAAAATAAAAATAAAATAATCTAGAGACTGTAGGTAACAGGAAATAATCAGGAAGTGACAAGTTTTGAGCATTATTTTTGTTTAAATAAAAATGGCAAATTATAAATTTACACAGTTTATTTTTTAGGAAAATCACTCTATTTCGCTACCTACTCATCAACCCTACAAAAGGAACACTTGATTCTTAAGAAGAATTCATTCCCCGGAGTCGGCCCTCCTTCATGGCCTGTCTAGGAATTCTCCAGATTTCTTCTGCTGGAAGATGAGTGGGTGCTCACCAACCCCATCATCATGCCTGAATTTAAAATAGAGAATGAGAATTTAGAGTAGATATCCCTCTGCCATACCAGGAGAGCAGGGAGTATCATCCAGAGATGAATACTGAAACCACCAGTCAGACTGGAAGATTTTAGTAATACAGCAGACAATTAATCTACATGAAAATATCTCTCAGGGTGGCTGAACTTCACAGAGACAAAGTAGATTTCTACATCCTGTGCATTTTTATCTGATGGATAAAACAGACTTCAGCCAGTTTCCTGGAGAAATGTAATGATACAGTTTGACCTGTTTATGATTATGGTGCAAAGACTTTGTTATATTATTCAATTTACATATTTAAATGCACATAGCTGAAGAAATCCATTATGTTTGTGGTATTCTGTTAGTTCTATGCAATTGTTTCCTTAAGTGAAATTTGTAATTGGAATAATTAGGAAAGAGACATTATAAATACTCTATTTTGAACGAAGCTTTTTATACATAGTCTTCTGTATCTACCAGTTCTGTATCCGTGGATTCAATCCAGGACAGATCACAAAAATTTTTGAAAATTATGACTAATTATGTATGTATTTGTTTTCTTTTTGTTATTCCCTAAACAACATAAGAACTATTTATACTGCAGTTACATTGTATTAGGTATTGTAAGTAATTTAAAAACGATTAAAGTCTATGGTAGGATATGCGTGCTTTTAATGCAGATATTACACCATCTTACCTAGGGGACATGAGCACTTGCTTTCTGCAGGCCTGGGTAGGGACAGGGCCAGCCTTGGACCATTCCCCTGAATACTCAGAGAAGCTAGACCACCTCATCAAGCAGTGGCTTCGGGTATACTGAGGTGGTTTTTTTCTAACAGTTTTGACTCAGAGCTTTATCTTTTAAGATTCTTACTTCAAGATTGTCAATTCTGGTAAAAAAAAAAAAAAAAAAAAAAAAAACCTGAATCACAAAAGCAGTTATCTATCTCTAAGTAAGAGGAACAACAAATGAACAAATGTGATTTTCCAAGTGAATCTGTGAAAGTTATTTCCCAATTCTCTGGCAAGACTTATGAAAAGTCTCCTGGACCATCTCCTGGACCAGCTCATAGCCAATGCCACCAACGTCCATAAAGATCCTTAGGTCCTGAACCCCAGCTAGGTTTGCAGAATGCCTTTGGCTCGGGAAGGCCACAGGACTATCGTGACCACTTGAGATTACATCCGACCGACTAATGAAGATCTTCGTGTATTCCATCAACAAGGACCAAGGAGCCCTAGCCATGCGCCTCCCAGCCTGCTAGATGCTGAGTCTCCACGGCGGACAGGCCGGCTGTCCTTCCTCCGCGCACTGCAATCCACACTTGGCCTGGGCTTCACATTCTCAAAGGGCTCATACATCAGCCTCCAGCACAATCTTCAGATATGATTATTTTGTCACAGGAATACACTGGCAAGATTGCCCACTTTTGAAAAAGTCAGTTTTATTGAGATATCATTTATATGAAAGAAAGCTCAGATTTTTTGGTTTTGTTTTGTTTTGTTTTGTTTTTTGCAATACTGCAGATTGAACGTAGTTTTATGACTACTATAGTCACATGACCTCAAACTTACGCCATGTTACTGTGCCATCCATACTGTATTAAGAACAAAAATATTTTGAATCCTGTCATTATAAGTAGCATAGAAATTTGAGTTTATTATTTTCAAGGTAGAAGCATAAATTTGTTCAATACACGTCTCCAAATATACCTCAAGGTTTATATGGCTGTCTTAGTCTTAATTTTTTAAACTACACCAGGCCAGGCTGGGGATTTAGCTCAGTGGTGCAGCACCTACCTGGTAAAAATGTGGTTCTGAGTTTGATTCCCCGTACCCTGCCCAAAACAATAAACTATGTCAGGCCTATCAAAAAAGTCTGATAATCTTGATCTTCTGTACCAAGATTTTTTTTTTAAACCAAGAGGTTTTGACATAATTATGTGATAGGTTTTGTACATAGTTAAAAGACAACTCTTTGGGGTGTGGTAGTGCATGCCTGTAATCCCAGCACTCAGGAGGCTGAGGCAGGAGGATCACTGTGAATTCTAGGTCAGCCTGGGCTACACAGTGAGTTCAAGGCCAGCCTGAACTACATAACAAGACCCTGTTTCAAAAAACAAACAAACAAACAAATGACAATTTTGTCAAAAATAAGGTGCAGAGCACTGGGGACGTAGCTCAGTGGCAGAGTACTTGCCTAGCATGTGTGAGGCCCTGGGTTTGATCTACAGCATCACAAAAATAACGCAGCACTCTGCTTTTACAGAAAATGGAATTGGATATCTCTTGCACAATCCTTACTGCACCTCAAACTCTCATCACCATTCCCAAGTAGAACTGTGGCAAGAAGTTGCATTAGAGGTGATATAGGGGAATGAAACTCCCAACCTACTCTATGTTCAGGATAAGTTTGTATTCTCTAAAATTGAAGAATGAATTTTAGGAACAACGGAGGTTAACAGCAGAAATATTTATTGAAAGAAAGAAAGCTTCTGTCTGAGAGAGACACAGAAGGGGTCCCGAGTAGGTTGCCAAAGAGTTTGTCTTTTCTAGTGACTTTTATAGAGTAAAACCATGATGGGAAAACTGGAAACTTGCAAGGCAGATGGGCATGAGGTGGGACAGAACTGTGGTCAACCAATAAGATTAACTGCTTAGGTGAAATTGACCAAATCAGGGACAAATGGGGAAGAGAGTCAGGTAGCAAGCGTAGATCAGTACTCTTTCTATAGGGGGTTGGGATGGTAATTCCTGGCTTCTCAAGGTGATGCATACGTAATCCCTAATGTTTATATTTAAGATGTGGTTGCATTTGTTTTGCCTTCTGTGTTGAGATTTGGCCCACAGCAAGAGGTGTGTGTCTTCTCCAAGGTCACAACCCCTGTCTGACTGCCTATAATATTTCTAACTAGCTCAGCTGCCTATAATACAGGTACTATTTGAAAGCCAGTGAACCTGTATGTTCTGTATATACAAGACACTGACAGTGACCTATCTGTTTCTTCTCCCTGTCCCTACTCCCACTTTATTTACCCTCCTGGAAAATGAGAGTGCTCACAGTATGCCGCATGGTACCGCATAGCAACGTTCCTCCTCAAACAGGTCCCAGGAAGTCACTCCCTGGAGCAAATGCCCAGGGAAAATTTATGCAAAAGCCTTTGATGAAGAGTTGCGAGCACGAGTTATAGCGTGGCAAGATAGGACTTTAGGTGAATATTTTCCCAATTCAACTCCCATAACTTCATGATGTGAATCGGTGCCACATATTTCACTGTCCTCTCTCTGAGGTGCTCATCTGTGAGATGTAAATTATATCCACCGCACAGGCCTTGGGAGAATTCTGTGAAAACAACCCATTTACCAAGCAGAATTACGAGCAACAAGATGTCTCTTAATGTTAGTTCCTTCTCTCCCTGCTTTCTTAAAAACTAGTTTCAAAACCCACTTGAAATATTCAAGACTCTGTAGACAAGAAAATCAGCATTTAAATCAAATAAGCTTGGTAAGAAGATGGTCAGTAATGTTGACCGTTAGCAAAAGCATCGGACTGATGAGAAGGTACAGATCCCCTCTCAGTAGACTGCATCTCCTAGCTTCTTATTTCAGGCAAACACCAGCCTTTGTGGTAATCTCTCCCACGTGAGCAGTGCGAGCAGATTGTCTTCAATCTAAAGCGAAGCAGAAATTGCTGAAGTAAAGGTAGTGACTGTATGAATCATAAACCACTTCCTTGGATAACAGCCATTATGTAAGTCTGTGTGCAAATTTGACAATTTTTATTTCATTGCCTTTTGACAGTCCTTTAGAGGACTTAAGAGAACAACATCTGACTGCAGCTTTCAAAAATTCATCACTGAATATTTGTCAACCTTGCTCCCTGTGATCGCTGAAGAACTAAGATAATGTCCTTCAAATGGAGATAAATTACAATCTTTCAAAAGATTATCATGGTCTTAATCGAGCTTTCCCCAGCAGCTGAACAGTCTATGACCTTGTTATCTACACACACAATAAATAGATCTGTTACCATAGGGTGGTAGGGTTAAACCTACCAACTCCCGGTTCTCTGTATAGAAAAAGATGGATTTGTTCTAGTTAATGCTTTTGTCAGTAAAAATAGGAAATTCAGTTCAATCGTTTATTGTGGGGCTGGGTATTGAACCCAGGGCCTTGTGAATGCTAAGCAAATGTTCTACCACTGAAGTTGCATTCCCAACCCTTAGGGGTTTTTTTGTTTGTTTGTTTGTTTTTGTTTTTGAAACAGCGTATCCTTGTGTAGTTCAGGCTTACCTCTAGCTCACTATGTAGCCCAGGCTGGCCTTGAATTTGCAGCAGTCCTCCTGTTTCAGCCTCCCAAGTACTGTGATTACAGGCATGCACCACCATGCTGGCTAGCATATTTTAAGAGTATAACCAGCTAGTTCAGATATGTAATATCACTTTCAAATATGTTTTATGTTGACATAATTTCAGAATTACAGAGAAGTTGAAAAAAATAATACAAATACCTCTCTTGCAAATTCCTCAAATGTAAACAATTCATGACGATATAGTATGATTTAAGATACAAGAAATATTCCAAAACAGGCATTATCTTATATAATTCTGCAGAAGTGTGACATTATACACATGATAAAGATGTAGGGATTTCAGAATTAAAAATACTCAGGATGGTATTAAAGAATCCACATGTTTTATTTCTTTGAAAGAAATTAGCTGCCAGTGTTTATATACAAATGTAACTAACTACATATTCCAGCATACGGCCCAGTTTATGAAAACTACAATTGCTATGTCTTGGGAAATTAGAGTGCTTTTATCCAAATACAGTGTTCCAGGGTTCCAGGATGCCAGCACATCAGCAGCTATGCCACAGTCCAATTTCCAACAGAAGGGAGAGAGACTTCTAATGGCATTCATTATTAAACAGGAGCATTTAATCCTCCATCCTTAGTCTGGGGGCGAAGAGGAAATATCGGTGCTTAGCACAGGCAGATTCGGAGCAGCCGTGCAGACTGACAGGTTTTAATGAAGCCTCCTAGAGAAGGCGGTGAGGTAGGGACCTCAGTCTTCGCTCTCTGGAAATCGATAACTATAGTGCCGAAGACTTTGTGATACAGCCCATGCTGTAGAGAAGAAAAGGAGAGAAGCTCGCTTTTGACTCTCGCCTCGCCAGGCCGTTAGAAATGAGTGCGACGGGAACGCACACAGACTGCATCGGCCTCCCGGGTGGTGGCCGCATCTCTGTAACAAGACCCATCCGTTCACTCGCGATGCCCCTCGCCTCGCTAGGCTAGTGTTCTTTTGTCAGTGTTCCTGACATTTTGCTTATCGTTCCTTTACACAGTCTGCCAAGATGATGTCTGAAAATGAGAAAAACTCTCCATTTTTCGCTTTCTAAGTCTGTTGTAAGAGAAACAATTTAGCACCCTTCTCAGAACACTGAAAACTTTACAAAATACTGAAAATTCTCCACTAAGTCCTGGACCAACCACAGCCGGAGAATAAATGCAAAATGAACAAAATAGACTCTCAGACACAATGTTACTTGGATGAAATCAAACTTTTAATCGACATTTTATTCTCTCTGGTGACAAACTATCTTAAGGAAAAACACATTTTCCCTCTTAACCTCACAGGTAGACATAAAGATCAACTGCTCATGTTCTGCTTAGAGGCCATTTATTTTTTTTTTGAGGCCATTTTGACTTTTTAAAACTTTTTAAATATTAGTTTTGTTCGACAAATTTTAATTTTAAATGTTTATGGGACACAAGGTGATATTTTGATATATGTGTACAAGGGACCTTAAATGAAGCTAATTAACCAATCCAGCGTCTCCATTCCCCAGCAATTCCTTTGATGATATATTTGAAGTTTACTCAGTTATTCTGAAATTTGTAATGCGTTAATATTAGGGAGAGTCACGTGGCTGTGCAGGAGACCTCCACGCCTCTTCCTCTAGTGCGTCTGAAACTTGATACCCTTATCAGTAACTCCCCTGTCTTATGGTAACTGTCAATCTCCTCCATTTCTGTGACATTAATTTTTTTTTTGTTTGTTTCTCATACAAATGAGACCAGGTAGCATTTGTCTTTCTGTACCTGGCTTGTTTCATGTAACATGATTATCTCCGGTCCATCCCCGTAGTCATCACAGACAGGGTTTCATCCTTCATTATTATTGAACAGTATTCCATACGTATATCTATACCACACCCTCTCCACCCATTCGTCTGTTGATGGGCACCTAGGCACATCCCACACTCCGGCTATTAGGAGTGGTGCAGAGATAAACGTGGAGTATAGATATCCCTGTGACGTCAGGATTTCCGTTCCCTTGAAAATACGCCCAACAGTGGGATTGCTGGATCATATAGCTGTCTTATTTTTAGGCTTTTTTTTTTTCTTTTCTTTTCTTTTCTGTTCTGTTCGGTTCTTTTTTTCTGTTTTGTTTTGTTTTGCTTTGCTTTCTGTTTCTGGAGGTTTTTTGTTAAAGTTGCTTTTGTTTTTTGGGGGTTTTTTTTGTTTGTTTTGTTTTGTTTTTGTCTTTTTGATACACAGTCTTACTATGTAGTTCAAGCTGGTCTTGAGCTTACTTTGTAACCAAGGCTGGTCTCGAACTTGCAAGGATTCTCCTGCCTCAGCCTCCCAAGTACTGGAATTACAGGCATGCACCACGACCCCCAGCTAAAATTTTGTTTTGTCTTGGTTTGGCTGGGTTTTTTTGTTTGTTTGTTTTTTGTGTTTTTTTTTTGTTGTTGTTTGTTTGTTTGTTTGTTTGTTTTGAGATAGGGTCTCACTAGTAACCCAGGCTGGCCTTAAACACATGGTGATTCTCTTGCCTCAGCCTCCTCAGTGCTGGGGTCATAGGTGTGCACAGCACACTCAATTGATAAAATTCTTTTTACAGCTTTACAAATGCAATCCAAGACTGTCTTATCATGACTTGATCGGTTGCAAGCCTTCAATAGGAAGTGTTTCTTTTCCTTCTCGGAAGCAGCTTGACATCCACGCTTGAGGATCCAGCCACTCTGCAGCACTGATTCCCCAGAAATGGATGCTTCAAACGCAGCACCTAATCATCCAGTAGCAAAAGGGCTGCGGTGTATCAGCCGAAGGAAGCTTACAAGGAGGTCCAAGAAAAACATTTTATAGAGGATCTAAAGACTGCATTTGACTCTTAGACCTAATTCACCATTGTAAAACTGGTTTTCATGTTGTTGGATTTCTGGTCTGTGATTTTCATTAGCTAGATTAGTTGGATTCTCTTCCCCTGCCCCCATTTATGACCTTTCTTTGATCCCTTCTTCTAACATTTGAATCATGGTTTTTCTCTCCCTGATTAAGGTACTGCTTTGTAAAAAGAAAACCTTTCAAGGGCTGGGGAGTTTGGCTTAGCGGCTTAAGCGCCTGCCCTGGCAAGCGCAAGGCTGTGAGTTCAATCCCCAGTGCCGCAAAAAAAAAAAAAAAAAAAAAAAAAAAAAAAAAAAAAAAAAAAAAAAAAAAAAAAAAAAAAAAAAAAAAAAAAAAAAAAAAGAAAACCTTTCAGCAGAATAGCTTAAAAATTTCACCAAATTCTGTATGATTTGTCTATGTTTATAAATCCATGACAAAAACTTATATTTTGTAGGCATATCTCAGTTAAAGAAGCACTGCCAAAGAAGTGATTCGTAATCTTCTTGGATGACCCTAATGGATATTCAAGTATTTAAGAATATCCAAAAAGGCAGTGCTCATTAACTTGTTTTAAATCAACTTGTATTTATTTTCTAAGTCTATGAAGTCTTGGAACCTTTCACTTCACTGACCCCACCACCACATCACGTTCTCTCTCACCAGCTTCTCATCGTCCCTCCACCCCAATACGTTAACCCTTTTCTTGAGTCCCCTAAGATATTTTCCTTCTGTTTTAGTTTTTCCACAAAAGCATTTGTGTGGCTTTTATCATCTCTATACTACCATACCTGCTGAGAGAAAGCTCCAAGTGGAGTTACATTTATTTTAATAAAGTATTTCTCTAATTCTCCTTTCTTATGGCTACCATAAATCTTAAGAGTCCACTTTGCTGTCCTTCCCAAAGGTTTTCTCTGAAATCATTACATATCAGACTTCATATCAAAGAAACAAAGGTTATAGCTAGACATTTAGCCTATATATCTTTATGACCTGAAAGTCTACAACTTCCTGATCTGTTGTAGACTAAGGAGTGTTCAAAAGTTCATGTTCATCCTGCATCTCCGACTGCGACATCACTAGGGTTGGCTCTAATTCAAGAGTCTAATTCAAAGTGTCCGTCAAGAGCCCCAGGGAAGAAGGGAATGGGAATACCAAGGCTGAGTTTCTTATGCTGCGAAACACTGAGGAACAGTAGGGACTTTCATCCACCACAGTACACAGTGCAGGGGTCTCCCCCAAAGCCTCTGAAGGCAGCCTCACCCTGCTGGGACACCTTGACCTTAGACAACCGGCCTCTGGAGCCATGAGAGAGCCCTACGTGTGTCCTGTAGACTAAATGAGGTGGTGCACACGAAGGGCCTGGGACAGGACTGTCTCTAGTCACTCGCTAGCGATAGTAAGGAATTCCACTGACTCCTTCAGAGATTCTGCTATCATTGGGAAAAGCAGGGAAAGTAGCTTTCACCCATCTTCACTGCTAAGGTTTTATTTCCCTGTTTGGCATTGAACTTTTTGGGAGGGAGGGATTGGTTGTGCTTTTTTGTTTTGTTTTGCTTTGCTTTGCTTTGAGATAGAGTCTCCCTATGTAGCCTAGGACCCGTCAGGAGTTGTGATCCTCCTGCCTCAGCCTCTCTTGGCCCCTCCAGTGCTAGGGTTACCTTCATACTCAGCCAGTGAAGAGCTTTTGTGATGAACAAACGAAGTCATAAACGTGAAAATTCCTGGCATATAAGAAGCATTCAAAAAATGTTGAAATCTGTGTTTTCCTTGTGCTATTTCCCTCAAACTATACGGGGATGGTAGAAGTAAGGAGTGAAATAAAGTAGGCAGTTTCAATCTGGTGAGAACAATGACTGACTGCACATGGCCACTCCAGAGAAGAATTCAGGGTGTATTCTTAAGTCAAACTTCGTAGATCTTGGTAAGCTGCCGCACATCAGATCGTTTATCAGCAGTGCTGATATGGACATCACTAACCCAAAACAGATCTATGCAGATATGATTGGTGAAAGTCATATCAGCAATTTGATCAGTTCAACCAATCCAGATTTTCCTCCCTCCTTGTCTCCCTCTTTATTGCCTTCTCATGAATATTTCTTTCCATCTGCTCTCTCTCCATGTCATCACAGTGTGGGGGGATAATTCTAATATGAGAGCAGCCTCAGTTTGCCCAAAGCTTGCCATGTCAGAGAGAACTATACCTGTGTGTTCTGGACTCTCCATCACTTCCCACCAAGAGCTGGGGCAGATTACTGTAGAGAAAATATGCAGCATAGAAACAGAGGAGTAGATCATGAACAACACAGTAAGCTACACGAATCCACAAGACCACCTTGGCAGCCAAAAACAGGGCTATAATTTCACACACTGTAAGCACAAGACATCAAAATATAGCAGCAAAATCCAGCTAGGGAAATAAGGGATAGGAACCAGCTCTCTCTTGTGCCATCTCGAATTTCCCATAGTCAGCTGGAAGAGGGACATTGTCACTGATCTCTGCGGATCCCCAAAGAAGAGCTGGAGATACCCAGAGACAGAAGGCCCAAACAGCTTGAAACCCAGAGGCTGCACGGGAAATGCTGCCCACCTCTTCAGCAGGGAGACCATCTAAGGGAATGCAAAGGCTCCACAAATTTACTGGGGCAGAGATAATGGGTTAGCAGTGGGTGAGTTGTAGAGAACATATTGATTTGGAGTCATTCATTCCTTGGTGTGAATTGCATTCTGACATGCACTTGAGTGGCCTTGAGAAAGTTACTTCTTAAAACTTTGGCTGTCTCAAATGTAAAGTGGGGTTAAAAATAATCCACCTCATAGACTTAACCAAAGTTATGTATGACAGCACTCTGGGACATAAGACTAGAAAAACATTAATTCTTTCCTTCCTTCTTCCTTCCCCTGAGTTCCTATAAAATCAGTTTCCGAAGATAAAGAAAAAAGTCTTACAGTCCATGGGAAACCATTCATTTCTTGTTCTGTTACTGAACAAAAGCTGGGGAAAGGACATTGATAATGGGTCCAAGAGACAGCTCTTGGTTTCTAAAATGAGTGTTTACCTGGATGTAAGCTTCCTCTTGCCTTGTTGATGGGCAAAGTATCCCATCCTGTGAATAAGAGCTATAGTATGTGTATTATACATGCACTTCAGTGCTCCTAACCACCAGTGTGTGATAGGCCAAGGGTAGACAAAGAAGAAATGATAAAAATGATAAATTAATAGTCACTAAGTTACCTGAGGACCATAAAGTTGAAAAAGTAAAATAAGGAAAGACACAGTAAATGGGCAAGATGTTAATAAAAGATTCCTGAGCCCAGAGAATAAATTAAGATCTTGAGTGAGGGATTTAGACTTAAAGAAGATGGATTATTTAGGTGGATTTCAGCTTTAAGTAACAGAAAACTCAGCTCAGAATTGCTTAAATAATAGATTTATTGGCTCATATATCAGAAAGTGGTGATAGAGTGAGGACTTCAGCATCGCTGAAAGTGGTGGCTCAGTCTTTCCTCTTCCCACTCTGCTGAGCGCCACCCCAGCACTGAGGCCCACCCCACACTGACTGCAGCATGGTTGCCATCGCCCTCAGATTCAGGAGGCTGACTTGCTCGAATTTGGTAGGAGGGAGAAATTGGATTCTCATAGTTGAGAAACCACCCACAAATCTGTCTGCACCTTATATTAACTGGAATTGGTCACAGATCCATTTCTGAGAAGAGAACAGCTTATCCCTGAACTTGTCAGGCTCACCTACCAGCTGTGTGGGAGTCAGCGGATTTCTGTAAGAAACCTGGACTGAGGGGCCTGGGTAGGCATCAGAGCAAAGTTAGGTTTGATTTGGAAGAAAAGTGTATGAATGGATCCATCAACCTCTTAATAAGTAAGTCGTTAACTTTTTGTACTACAGAATATTAGAGAGTAAACTTGGCAAATGGCATTTTGTTAAATCCTCTGGTTTTTCAAATGTGAGAGCCATGTCACACAGTGCATACTAACTGGTAAAGTCAGACAGATCTAGATATTTTGCTTGAGTCCGAGGTCTTATGTTTGTTTTGCCTGTTAACTACACTACACTGCCTTTTAAATAAGTGCAAATGCTCTTTGACTCACAGGAGAATTATATCCCAATAAGCCTGTTGTAAGCTGAAAATATAGTATGTTCAAAATGCATTTAATATACCAGATCTAATGTGCTCAATACCAAGATTCGGACAAAATCATCTAACATAAATGCTACTTTCAAGCGCTGGGTGTCTTAGGTAACTCATGGATACAGTGCACTAGGAGAGTGTAGGATTGCTTGCTTATTGTACCTCTCCAATGGTTGAGGCTCCCTGCTGTTGCTGCTACTGCTGCTCAGATCACAAGAGAGTGTTCCCTGGAAAAGATCAAAATTCAAAAGGCAAGCACGTAGGCTAGGGCTCTAATTCAGTGGTAGAACACTTACTCAGCCAAGGCAAGCCCTTAGGTTCCATCTCCAGCAACAGAAAAAGAAAAAAAAGAAGAAGAAGAAGAAGAGAGGAAGAGAAAGAGGGGAGGGTGAGAGGCAAGGAAGAAAACATTGCAAGTACGGTTACTATTGAGTGCCTATTGCTGTTACACCGCTATAAAGTTGAACTAGCCAGAGGTGGTGGTGCATGCCTGTAATCCCAGCACTTGGGAAGCTGAGGCAGGAGGATCGCCTTGAGTTTGAGGACAGCCTGGGCTACATTGTGAGTTTAATAACAGCCTGGACTACATAGTGAAATTCTGTCTCCAAAATATGTACATACATACCTACATAAAATAAAATAAAATAAAAATAAGAGAACCATGGTAAGGCAAATCACTGTTAAATCAAAGATCATCTGTCATACAAACCTCTTTACCCTAGCAAGTACACACAATCAGTGTTTCCCAGCTCTAGGGTCAGGAGCACTCAGCGTGCACCCAGCCTGTGGGGGACACAGGGATAGCTTACAGGGGAGACCCCAGGAACCACCAAAGTAAGTGCTTTGTCACCCAGCAGGGTGACAGGGTCGCCTTGGGAGCTTATTAAAAACCCACCTGCTGGAAGCTCCATAGTTAGGGATGAGGTGAGATTTGAACATCTCCATGTAGTATTTTAGTGCCGGGTGAGAGGACGTTGGAAGCAGGAAAACTGCTTCTTTGTACAGTTTACATTTTTTCCTAAGTCATGTATATATGTTATTCTCTACTCTGACTGTCCTTTTTTCTCTTTGTATGTTTTTGAAGTGCAACAGGGCTGAGAACTATTAACTTACATGGTCAAATATCAAGCTTTGCATTGGACCCTCGAGAGCACGGATGGCGAAACTTTCAGAGACTGAGAGCCCAAACTGTGAGCCAAAACCCAGTGATTAAGCACGAAGGGTCAGCATTGCAATGGAACCTGAATACTGAGGTTTGAGTTTAGAAAAGACAATTCATACATTACCATCTTTTGTCTTCAAAAAAAAACACCAATAACCAGGCTATGAACGATATAAACCACTTTTGAGGCAAGGGTAAAAGTTCGCATCGGGCGTGCTTTTGCACAATGCATGTGATCTTCGCTGTTGTGTGCCTGCTGAGAGTGTGTGAACCTTGGCAGGAGCGACTTGACATGCATGCTGTAGGTTCACCCCCACTGTTCTAGAGGCGAAAGTGTTCAGAATCACGTTGTGTCATCTTCATCCATGTGGTCTGTAGGCCGACAGCAGGGTCAGAGCTGACACCGGATGCAGATTCTTTTTGTGGCTTCTGTATAGGGCATGGAGTTTCAGTAAGGTTCTATTGATTGAAATAAAGAAAGGTAGCCGAGTTGTTTACTTGTTTGCTTGTTTGATTTTCGGATGCTGGAGATGGAACAGGGTCTCATGCTGCTGGACCACTAAGCCGAACCTCTTCCCCAACCAGGACACTTTATTGACCAAGAAAAGGGGAACTCCCCAGAGAGCTGCTCAGCTGTGTTCCTTGCAGCCTGTGCTGGCTGCCTGCTGCTCACGCTCCGCCAGCGGGTGCACACCTCAGAGACAGCCCAGAGTGAGCCTGGCCACAGACTGTGGAGTGTCTCTGCAGGTGGACTTTCCAACGCTGCTTTCCAGTGGACAGAGGCCTTGTTCCTCTAAGAAACAGGAATCATTCGCCTGGTGTTTAAGACCCTTCTCACTAACAATTTAAAAGGATTAGAAGGTTAGTGGAGAAAGATGCACTTAGAGATCGCTAAAAGGGTAGACGTTATTTTTCAGAGAGGAACATTCTTTCTCGTTCTTTCAGAGCTGCCCGTGATCTGAAGGAAACCAAGCATAAAGGAAATTCAGGACAGCTTGATGGTCATTTCCACAAGAACAAACCAGACCATTTGTTGGCACAGCAGCTTTATTTGTATCAGCTATTTTTTAAACCTGCATATAAATAGTCTGGCAAATCCCTTCTATATCCCATTAACGGGAATCACTTCCTCCCATGAGCCTGGTGTCACAGGGTGTCCTGAGGGACTGTGACATGCTAAGAAAACATATATTCTCATACTTACTGGTGAAAATCCTTCCACAAGGTGGCCTTTACAAACTACAATTCCTCTTCTTTGAAGAGGGTCATGGAAACTCTAATTTTCACCCACCTCTTGTCCTAACGCCTCCCATAAATTCTCTGGTGATAAGACCCCTATTTCAGGAGTCTTTTCCATAACTATGGGAAAGGAGAGGCCAAGACAATCAGAACTGAGAGGTTTATTGAGTTTTCCTATTCCATCAGCATTAGATCATATTCTTTCTGTCCAATTACATTTCAGTGCAATCATCCATGCAGGAATCGTACCTATGAATGAAGTCTCTACAAAAACTCAGAAAGACAAAGCCGGAGAACTGAGTCTCTGAGGACATGCAGGTTCCTCTGGGTAGGTGCTCAGAAAGGCCTGGACTGTCCCACGTCGCACCTTCTGCATCGCCTCCATGTATCCTTTCCATCCTCACCAAGTCATCAGTAAGTGTGTTTCCGCCAGTTCTGTCATCTGCTTGTGCAAACCACACGAACATGAAGTGGAGGTTGTCAGAATCCGCATTCTGGCTGCCAGGGAGGTACCCAGGTGAAAGTGGTCTAAGACTTGTGGCTGGCATTGAAGGCAGCGCAGGGAAGAGGGGAGTGTTGGGAACTGAGCCGCAACCTGTAAGATTCGGCACTCTCCAGGTTGATAATGCAGAACTGAATTGGATTAGAGGAAATTCAACTGGTGTCTCCCACCTTACCACTGAGATCTGACTTGCTGGTGCAAAGAAATCCCCACAATGTTTGGTACTATAGGTGTGGGCTGTGTTGTGAATGTATAATGATAGTAGATTATTCCTTCTGTATCTTTAGAGGGACCAAATACCTTCTCACTGCCAATTGTCCCTTCTGTGCATCAGCCTTCCACTTCCAGTCTTCTCAGTCTTGGCTTCAGCCAACTTTGGATAAAAACTACTGGGGAAAATGTTGCATTGTGTAGTAGTTGATACATTGTGTCAACTTGAGAAGTTAGGAAGCTTAACTAAGTAACTCAGCAGTTCAACAACCTGGGGTATAGAAGATATGCCCTTATAACTCTAGGAAGTTGTTCATTGTGTCAACTTGAGAAGTTTAGAAATTTAACTAAGTGACTCAACAGGGGACTGAGGTCCTTACTTTGTAAACATCCTCTTCCTGTGCAAGAGGATGCTCAGAGATGGTATGAGTGCTACACCGACCAGAGGGTGGGTAGCTTGCTTAAAACATAAGGGAGGAAAAGAGGCTTGCTCTCCCCTCCTTTTGCTCTTGTTGCTTTTCTGTCTTCTGCCACCTTGATCTGGTGCCCCTGTGCCATGCCACCCTGCCTTGGAGCCAGCTGATTATAGACTGAAACCTCCACAAACTGTGAGCTAAATAAAGCTTTCCCTCCTTAAATTTGAGTGTCAGTTACTTTGTCTCAGCAATGAGAGAAAAGTAATTAAAACACATTGTACCTGACATGTACTAGGTATTCAGGCTTACAATGGTTACATTTCTACTAAATACATGCACACTTCTTTCTCTTGTCATCAGTCCCTAAATAATACAAAATAACAACTCTTTATATAGCACTTACTTTGTATTTGGTGTTGCAAGTAATCTATAGATAAAGTGTGCAGGAGGATATACTTAGGAAAAATGCAAATACTATACCATCTTATGTAAGGGTCTCCAGCATCCATAGGGGTCCTGGAACTAATCTCAAGAGCATAAACACCCAAGGATGCCTGCATATCTACACTGCCCTTTCTTCCAGGAAGGCTGCACTTCCTATCTTTATAGCCCTAAGAGATTTTTCTTTCTCCAAACAGGGGAAAGAGCCTGTCTGTTTGCAATATGCAAGTCCTAGGTACTTCTCCAGGAGAAGAGCTCTTAAAATGTCACACCATATAATTAGTGACCGAGTCTGAGGAAGCACTGATATAAATTATTGGCTCCAAATTTCCTACTGCTCCCTTAAGTTAGTCCAACTTCCACCTTGGCTAAAGGCCTGTGTATTCATCCAAGATGAACAAAAGACCCAAATTAGTCCTAAGTACTGCTAAGGTAGAGGAAAGGAGAGAAACATTTTCCAAAGGCCATTTCACCACCAACCCTAGACAGGAAGGGAAGACAAATTTGTGCTTCCCAGTCTTTTTCTATTCCTATCCATCCACCTTGGCCTTCAATTACTAAATATGCCAAATGGGATCATTCTTAAGCCTATTTCTATAACAAACCAAGTTCTATAGTATACATAATTTTATTAGGTAAAAGTTGACATTTAAATTTACACTGCCTTAAAAAATAAAGAAAAACGGATAGAGAACTATCATGTGCTGAGTTCCTGTTGTGATTCATTACTGGTCAGATCTGTATGTTATCTCATCTAATTTGTGGCTATTCTTTAACAAAGTTACACTGTGTAATTCACTGTACATCTCCAGATATTGTCTACTATATACCTTCTCTGTTTGAGAGACCCTGCAGAGGCTATAAATTGTGTGATCCCACTAGGAACTAGGTCTAGCAGGAGGACTGCCACCAGTTCGAGGCCAGCCTAGGCTATATAGTGAGTTCAAGGTCAGCCTGAACCACATAGTGAGACCCCGTCTCAAAAACAAAAACAATCAAACAAAAAAAATCATAATAGTAGATGAACAGAAAACTGTTGGAGCATGCATTTTCAAATTTAAATTTCTTTAATGTGTACAACAATTAAAAGCCTATGCTTACCCCACAGACATATTAAGAGGTTGCTGCAATGGATTCCAAGTGTGTTTTTTTTTTTAAACAAAGTCTCGCTATGTAAGTTCAGACTACCCTTGAACTCAATATGTAGTCCAGGCTGGCCTTGACCTCATGGCTATCCTCCTGCCTCAGCTTCCCCATCTCTGGGATCACAAGCATGCACCATCTCACCTACAGGATTCCAATATTTTGATATCAACTTACTAAAAATAGGCAGATAATTAACAAGTAACGTAAGTGCCTCTTCATCTTTCTTCTTTTTGTTTGTTCTCCAAGGGAATTTTGGGAAGGTTTAGTTTTTTTTTTTCTGTAAGAAAATATGTCTTTTTTTCTATAATTTAAACATTTCAAAGAGACTTATTTTTCCACTCTGACTCCCACATTGTGGCCTACAAAAATATATACAACACAGGGCAAACAAAAATACTCAGGAGCAAAATGATTCCATCTGTCTATCTACCTCAGTTTCCTCTTCATGTCTATTTTCTGTTCTCCCACAAATAAGTGTTTCCTTTTTCCTGGTTTCAGTGCTTTGTCTAAAGTCACTGCCTGACAAACTCTGGCTTCCTCTGGAACTGAGGGGAGCTGTGCTGGGGCCCCAAGCCACTTGGGCTCACTTCACAGGAAGTCTGTATATCCTCTTCCACAGCGTGATTAAGTCTCCAAACTACAGCGGGGAGAAACGCTGCCCCAAAGCAATCTATTTATCAGGGAGCAATTAGATCACACATTAAGAAGCCTCAACAAACATGATGTTCCACCTCTGATGCATGGCCTCTTGGGCAGTGGAGCCCTCCCAGGCAGCCGGGACTCCCCAGGACCCCCTGGCCTCATCGACCCCAGCCACAGAAGGACACAGGCGAGCCACCCACTCACCAGAACTTCCCAGGTGAATACAATGATCAGTGTCTTGCTACTATGTGCAGCTTTTGGATTATTAATTTCAGAATGGGAAATCATTAGCATGTTTAATTTAAAGAGGAAATCTTTGGACAAGAGTCTGTAGCTATAAATCAATGGCAAAGATTTTCTCTGAGTTACGACATTTTCACCTGACTCTGAAATTGGATTTTCCCCCCTTTTTCGTTTTTGAGCTTTTGAATTTGACTGAACATACTGCCTCTGTCAGGTTCCCATGGTGAATTGATAATGAAATTAGGAGAGAAAGGGTCCATTGACTCGGAAGACCTGTGCCATTAGTTAAGTCTTTCCCCTGGTTCTGCAACTGGCTTGACACCCACTTAGTCACCTCGGTTTGGGCACTTACCTTGGACACTTGTGCTTAGGAGAGCAAAGCTCAGAATGGAGATGAGGAGGCAGCAAGGCAAATAGGCATTATCAAAGGAAAAGACAGAGGTGAGAATCAATATTTCCATTAGCATCCAGAAGCCGCCTTTTCAAAGAACATTTATTTGTTTAGCTGACAGGAATGTACTGAGAAGACAGGTTCCTTTAAGGATCACAAATTCGATGACTATCTGTACAATGTTAGTAATTTTTCTCCCTATTTTGCTCAAAAATTTTGCCAGCAGAATGTAAAGCTAAGAACAAACAAAAATTCTGCATAGCAAAAGTACTTAAAGGGTACATTTTTTCAAGACAGAAGACACTGCAAAATCCCAGTGATATATACTAAAATTATTAGTAGTAATGTACAACAAAATAGCTATTCTCTGCTGGGTGTGGTGGTACATGCCTATAATTGCAGCATTTGGGAGGCTGAGGCAAGAGGATCACTTTGAGTTTGAGGCCAGCCTGTGCTATAAAGTGATTTCAAAGCCAGCCTGAATTACATAGTGACACTGTCTTTAAAAAAAAAACAAACAAACAAAAACAGAAAAGCTTGTCTCTGTTATTGTCCTGGGCACTGGTTTGTGCACATCTGTATATGTCGTTTATAAGGTCATTACTTTTGTAACACTGTATTGCACTGGATTAGAGTTTCATGGATTAGTTTGGTGCTGTTTTTGCTACCCTTACTCTCATTCTCCAATCTAGGTTTAATCCCTAGCTCTAGGAGACCTCCAGAAGTGAACTTTCATCTTGCTCAGTTTCCCCATGTGTGACAATGACTTTGGGAGGTGCACACATATCCTCAGCCCCGTGCCCAGCACACAGAGCCATCTCAGTACGTCACATGCACATGCACACACAGACGCACTCACAGACATGCTTCCCCCACCTGCTGCACCTTGCTCTCCTTTCTATTGGTGCCCTCACCTCCACCCCTACCCAGGCACCAGAGGAGCATCTCTGAGCCCTTGTCTTAGTTGCTTTTCACTCGTTGCTGAGACAAAATACCTGATGCCCAAAATTAGGAAGGAAGGAAAGGTTTATTTCTTACAGTTCTTGGCAGTTTCAGTCCATACTTAGTTGGCTCCAAGGTAGCATGGCAGGGCAGGGCAGCCATTCATGGTGGTTGCCAAACAGCAAGGTGAACAGGAGAGAGAAAGCAAAGACATGCCTTCCTCCACCCTTACACTGCATGTCAGCTCCACCCCTGGGTGGGTGCAGCACTCACATCACTAATCCCAGTGCTAGGCAACAAAATAATCATGAACACCAGAATCAGCCCTGTCCATAATTACAGGAAGCCTTGGGGGGACATAGGACTTTACCCACAACATTCCAACCCTGGCCCCCCAAGAACTCATGTATATTCTTTATACAAAAGACATTTAGTCCTCTTTCAAGAGTTGCCACAGTCCTAACAATTTCAGCATTACTGAAAAGTCCAAGTCCCAAATCTCCTCCAAGATCTATGGCAAACTCTTAACCATAATTCCCTGTACAAATGAAAACAAAGTTAAACACTTCCAACATATAAAGGCACAAGATAAACATTACCATTTCAAAAGTCATAAATGAGAATGCAAAACATTGGAACCACAGAAGTCCAAAATCCAGCAGGGCAAACATTAAGTCCTATAGTTTTACGTTCAGCATCTGAAACAATTTGGTTGCAAGCTCCAAAAGGCTTGGTTGATCCCACCCCTGCAGCACTTCCAGGGGTTTTAACCTCCATAGCTTCTCTCTTAAACCCACTCTGCTCGGTTTCTGTAGCTTTCCTTGGATGATTCATGTTCCTGGCTTTTTCAAACTTCTGGGTTTTCCATTGTACCCTTGGCTTCACCCTTACATCTTCACATATTGCCCTCTGAAGGTGGGGTGGAACCTGCCTTAGCCTTAGAATTTGTGCATTTTCCTTGCACTTAAAACCAGCACCACATGGATGCCACCAAGGTCCGCTGCTAGCTGGAGCAGTAGCCAGGCTTTCCTCTCTCAGCTGTAGAGGTCAAGTGCCTGGATTGCTGAGCTCTCTGAACCTGATTGTGAGGAGCAGCTTCTCTATGTGGCTGCCATTCTGGAGCTGCGTGTAGCTGCTGCCACTCTGGAACCTCCTGTGGCCTCTGTGGCCACTCTGGAACACAGCACCCGTGACTTTCTCCTCCAAGCAAACTCTTTCACTTTTGAAGGTCTGAGGCTGCAAAGGGTAGAGGCCTGCTGCTACTCAGGATGCCCCCAGGTCTTCTTGTTTATTTCTCTGTTCCTTCTCAGCAATCAAGGTCTCAATTCTATCTTTACAGTCCACAGCTTTCTGGCCAAACTCATGTTTTAAATCACCATCCTGGGCTCTTTGCTCTTGATTCACAACACAAATCTGACTAAAAGCCCCCAACAATAGCCATGCCACTGTCTCAACATTCAATTGCCTTGAAATTTCCTTTGTCAGATTAATCAGTCCATCATCCTTAATCTCAGTCTCAGGCAAAGTCTCTGGGGCACAAGCAAGATGCAGAAAAACTTTCTGCCAAGCCATAACACACATCATGTGGAGCCCAACAACCAATGCAGTCCTTCTTCCCACTAGACACCATAAGAACGTGGTCTTTACCAGCATGCTTTCTATCAGCCTTCTGGTCTTCTGAGCTCTGACCAGAATCTCCCATGCAAAACAGCCTAAGGTGTTCCAGCTCTATACATTCAGGTGACATCGCCAAACATTTCCAAACTCTTCCCATGAGGTATTCCCAAAGGCTCCTGAACCACATGGTCAGGAATAGTCACTGCAACGACCCCATTTCTTTGGTGCCAAATTCTGTCTTAGTTACCTTTCACTCATTGCTGAGACAAAATACCTGACACCCAAAATTAGGGAAGGAAAGGTTTATTTCTTACAGTTCTCGGGGGTTTCAGTCCATACTTAGTTGGCTCCAAGGCAGCGTGGCACGGCAGGGCAGCCATTCATGGTGCCCACCAAATGGCAAAGTAAATCAGGGAGAGACAGCAAAGATGCGCCTTCCTCCACCCTTACACTGTAAGTCAGCTCCACCCCTGGGTGGGTGCAGCACTCACATCACCAATCCCAGCACCAGACAACAAACCAATCACGAATGCCAGACTCAGCCCTATCCATAATTACATGAGGCCTTGGGGGCACACAGGACCTTATCCACAACAGTCCTGGACCCCAGAGGTTGATGCATCTGCTGGCTTTGGCTGAGACAGGACCCAGAAGCCCTGTGCCCCCTGAGGCCACCACTGCACTGGGGCATGAGAGCCACCACAGCACGGCCACAGTCACAAGGAAGGATGGAGGTCTTACCTGCCTCTGAAGAGGAGGTACTGATGCGAATGAAGACACACGACCTGGCAGCCTGGACTGTGAAGGACGTGCTTCCTCCAAACTGGAGTCTGATGGTTGAAGAGGAGCAAATTTAGGGCAAATAAGTCCTGAGAACCTTGGGAGAGAGGAAGAGCTGCATAAAACTGGAAGGACCAAAAGCCAGGCATGCAGAGCTGTACTTGACTTGTGTGCGAGATTGTAAAAACGCAAATTTCCAAAGCTCAAAGAAAATACATTTGGTCTGAGGACCAGAGAGCTTTCTGAAACAATATATAGATAGGTCCAGAAGGAAGAGGAAATTAAATTCCAAACTGTATAGTAAAAATTAACCCATTATAGTAGTAAAAGTAAGGAAATCTATATGGTTGTTGGGGAACTCTCTCTAAGGTGAAGGATAAAACAAGAAATAGAGAGAAATTTAGTAATGCATAATGGGAAGCTGGGAGATCAGTGCCTCAGGACAGGTAGAGACCCAGATACTACAAACCAGCCACTATTTATTGGGTGTATACAATGCAATGGGTGTGTTCAATGATAGGAGGGGCTAGTGGAAGATTCCGGGTTGTAAAGATTCAGAGATCAATGGCACTGCAGGCAATGGATAATTCTAGGATGTCTCAAGAGGGTAGAGATGATCTTATTCTAAGAAGGATCTTACTCTGGAATGTTCTTTTTCATTTTAGTAGTTTTAGTTTAAACTGTCTTAGTGGGAGGGAGAGGATGGCCCATCCCAAGAGTCAATGGGAAGTCTCAAAATGGTGGTACCATAATCCCAAGCCTCTATTTATTCCTTAGGGAAATATGCAAAATTGGCCATTGTGAATTCATGATCCCCAATAATACCATTCATCATAATGATGCATATGATACAGGATCATTTAGAGGATTAAACAAATAAATATTTTTCAAGTGTCTGGAACATGCAGCCCCTCAATATACACTCACTGTTATTATTATTCAGTGAATAGAAGTTGTAATAAGCACTCTGGGAGGCTGAGGCAAGAGGAACACAAGCTCAAATCCAGTCTGAGCAACTTAGCAAGACTTAGTCTCAAAAAATTTTTAAAAGGGCAAAGGACATAGCTTAGAAGAAAAAAAAATGGTGAAAAAACAGATACGTGTGTACTATTATCTCAAACTATGTTTTAGCAATTTAAATTATTGAATAAAGTAATCTGAATTACATTTTTAAGGTGCCTGAAATATTTCACTAGGGCTTAAATGATACTTAAGAAGTAAGGAGGGGGCTGGGAATATAGCTCAGCAGCACAAGCACTTGTCCGGCAAGAGCAAGGTCGTGAGTTTGACCCCCATACGAAAAAAAACAAAAAGAAAAGAAAAGAAAAGAAAGAAAAAGAAGAAGTAATAAAGAGCTGCTTCCTGCACCAACTAAGCAGATGAGTTAGACGAGTCTGGTCTTTCTGACCTTCAGAGTCCATAATTGCATGCATAAGAATAGGTATTCAACAATGGGTATGTGACTAGTAGCAGATTATTTATTAAATGTTCTGTAGAGCTTTCCATGTGAGAGAAACACAAGACCTTGGGTCTTCACTGGGACACAGCAGTGCATGTCAGGTCTGATGGAGTTGAGTCCTAGAGGAAGCTATGCGTTCAGTCTACAAGGCAGAAACAGGAACACAGAATTCATGCTAAGCCCTCATTCCAAAATGTGCAATGAGGGGGTTTTAATTTACTGTTAAAACTGTCACAATCATTTCTTAAGCATTTCTTTGTCATTACTGAACTAATTGTGCTTTAATCAAGTCAGCAATGATCAATAAGAATCAATTTGGAAATACACATTTTTTTTTTCTTTGAAGGTTTTCCTCAAAATGCATGGTCTCAATGAGAATACTAATCATCTGTGAATTATCTGAGGTCTCCAAATGTAGAACAGAATTCAAGGAATTGTAGAAGGGAGCGTTGGCCCATTTTACTATGAATTCAGCCAGGCTGATTGGCTCAATATTTAAAGAGTAACAGCAACTACATTAAACACCAGAATGGTCAGTGGAATTAATGCAATTAAAGTAATTAGTCCTGGCAGCTGTAAGGTCAAATAGAGGTAGCTCTGTAACAGCAATCTGCCACTGCAAAATTACTGACATTTCCAACTAAATTATATTCTCTAAATTGTTGTCTTAATGCTAAATAAATAAAGTTATGCTAATGTGAGGACTGATTACAGATTGAAATTAGCACAATAGCTTGTTATACAGTCTGCTAGGGTTAACATTTTTTAAAAACATAATTAATGGCCTTTGCTTACTGTCTCTGGTTATAGATCCTGCGGCTCATTTGCATTCTTTTGCAATCTGCTGACAGTGCTAAACGTCTAGGAGAAAGATCTGATCAGTAGGCGGAAAAAGCATTCTTCCCATCATCCAGTTAGAACCTGTTATGGTTTCAGGACAGCGTTAATAACAAAGATGCCCAGAAAGGGGACAGAGGAGGAGAATGAGGCCAGAATCCGTTTCTCATTTCAGTCTTGTGATCCAAGCCTTTTCTGGAGTCAATGTGAAAAGTAATTGCTCCTTTGACCTCTATTTCTCTCTCCCCGAGTCTGAGGAAGAGCTCCCCTGGTTGATGATTGCAGGAATGAAAGGCACGCTGACCTCGTCGACCTGACGCCTCGCTGCTCGGTGCTACCCACGATGCTGCGGGCCGGCTCCTCCTGGAGGGAGGGAGCTCCAGGAGAGCGGCTGGCCCCGGGCACCCTGCCAAGAAGGGCTTCTGCTGCAGCAGCTGAGTCCTGACCAGACAGCCCAGGCGGCCAGGGAGACAGGAGGGAAGCAGAGAATATCAAAACACTGCTAGCACTAGGCCCAAAGGCTCGCAGGCATCTGTGTCGCCCAGGACCTCCGTAGGTGCCGCCCTGGGCCATTGCCTGGACCATCAGGTGGGCACCTGCTGAGGAAGGAGGAGGTAACCAATGATCACACAGCCAGCGGCTTCCCGAAGCCTCCAGACTCTTGTCGCAGGTGTGTGGGAATATTTCCAGGTACTAGGAAGGGAGAGCAACTTTCTAGCAGAAAGTAGGTCACAACAATTGTTCTGGATTCTAAATGGTTCCCCATGCACCTGGCTGGATTATTTTTAGAACTCATCATTGACTGGGAATGAGGGTAGGACTCCCCAGGAAAACAACACACCCTGCCCCGGGCTCTGTGGTCAAGGCCTTTGTTTCAGAGCAGCAGTAACTGGCTCATTCGCCTCTCATCAGTTCTATTCAGCAGGATGTCCTGGAGCATTTATGATGCACTGAAGCACTGTGGGGCAGGGACACAGTGATATGGGAAATGTGCCCCCTCGGCCTCCTGAAACCTGCTGACTGACCAGACTGAGGTAGTGCCAACACCCTCCTCCCGCTTCATCCCCAAGGGAGAGAGGCCTGTGGTGCGGGAGGCCAAGTACTGGGTTCTTTACATTCAGACTTTTATTTATGACTGATAGTAATTTTCAGGTCTGTACGGTGAGCTCCACTTTCTGAGGAGTAAATTTACTGTGGCAATGTAGACTTCAGAGTCTGGAATTCATTAGGCTTGAGTTTATGCTTGTCTTAGTCCATTTTCTGTTGCTCTCACAGGATAGTTCCATCTGAGTAATTTATAAAGAAGAGAGGTTTGTTTTGCTTGCAGCTCTAGAAGTTGAAAAGTCCAAAATGGGAGGCCCAGGTCTGCCCAGCTTGTCATTAGGCCTCTTGGTAGAAGGGCAGCCAGGCACACTGTGGAGTCAGGAAAAAGGGCCAGGACTCCCAAGATAACAAGCCCAATCCCGTGAGAAGTGCAGGAATCCACTCATGAAGCCACTGCCCCTGTGACCTCATTCCTCTTAGTGACCCTGACACCTCTCCTTATTGTTACATTGACAATTCATTTTCACATGAATGTTGTCAGGGTCAAATGACATTCAACCATAGCAACATCCAATTCTGTCACTGCTCAGAATCTGTGTAGTCTTGAAAAAACTCCATTTCTCTCCTCTTTGGTTGGCCTAGTTCCTACAATGGAGGAGACTGGATGAACTGAAGGCCTTTTCCATTTTTATAGTTCTATGAGAAATATTGTTTTGCAACTACGCATTGCAGATTTTGGAGACATTCTAACCCCAAAGTCGTGACCAATCATGCCTGTAGAAAATTATTCTCATTGCATACTAAATTCAGACAACATAATCACCCTATCTAAAAGTATAAAAAAAAAAAAAATCAACCAGATGTGGCAGCTTACACGGGTAATCCCACACAGAGTGGGGTCGAGGCAGGAAGATCACAAAACTGAGCCCAGTCATGGCAACTTAGTGACTTAGCAAGAATCTGTCTCAAAATTTTAAAATGTATTTTAGGGAAGATACATATCTGTAATTCCAGTTACTCAGGATGCTGAGGTAGGAGGGTCACAAGTTCAAATCCAGCCTGGGCAACATATGCAAGGCCTTGGGTTCAGTCATTGTCATCATAACATAAATAAATAACCATCAGAGGTAGGGAAAATTGATTACAGGCTAGGAAGACAGTTTTCAAAACAAGTCTAAAAGCGTGACCCTCATACAGATGTAAAAATGAGTGCATGTAAAAGTTCTGATTCTAGTCATCATAAAAGTGAGAACCCAGCAGGTGCTATAACCAGTTCAAGGCAGTCTGAGGAGATACATTTAAAGATCAGGAGTATTGAAATGAGTATGCAAATAGAAAGATTTTTTTTTCCAGGCATAAAGGGAGGAAGTCAATGAATTTCTACAAGACAGGGCAAAATTTGCATGTCTCTCAGTTACTTAAAACAGAGTTTGTAAAACAGCTCAAAGACAATAAAAGGCTAAACTCACATAACAGAAAGGGCGTCTGTACTGGACTATGCAGTTTCCCACTGGAGCCCAGGGTATGTGTGCGTGTGTGTGTGTGTGTGTGTGTGTGTGTGTGTGTTTCTCTGCAGTGGAACAGCTTTGATTAGATTTAGAACATGCTATCTCAGAACACCACACCGTGGCTGACAAGGTATCTCAGAAAGTGGCAGGCACAGGAAGGTCTCGGGACTTCCCAAACCTTTTTCCCTGAGCCCTGTCATAAACCCTTGCACTAAAGCAGGTCAAGAGCCTCACAGGTGAGGCAGGCCCACCCTGCCCTGGAGGAAGGCAGACCCTTGCACCTGAAGGTCAGGATGGCCAGTAACAATCCCAATGCACCAAGTTCCTCCCAATCTGTTACTATAACAACACACCCTTTGTCCTCCAATCACCTTTTCCTGTTGCTGAGCACTCATCTTCAAACCTAAGTAAGAAAATACATAAATTTGCCTGTTTCTTTGGGTGTCCATTTTACTTACAAATGCTTACATGCAAAAAAGAAAAAATCTTGCTGTTGTTGTTGTTGTTATTTTTGAGATAAGGTCTTGCTATGTAGTTCAGACTGCCTTGAACTTACTATGTAGCCCAGGCTGGCCTTGAACTCTCAGAGATTCTCCTGCCTTAGGCTCCCAAGTGCTGGAATTACAGGTGTATATCACAACAGTCGGCACAAAAAATGTATAGCATGTCACTTTGCATGCTTTTCTTTCCTTAATTTCTTTTGTTTTAGGGATCTCAACTGTGAACCAACCAAAGGATAAGAAAAAGATATTTCTGTCCCCATATAGCGTAACTCTCACATTCAACCACATCAGTTCAAAATGGAAGGCAATGTTATCTTGACCAAGTGTTTTTGGAACTATGAAAGTGAAAAAGGAAGGGAGTTCGGTGCTTTCTGACATGACACAGTGCAGACGGCCAGCAAACCCTGCAGGTGGTAAATAGCTGTGTTTGGACAAGTCAAAAAAGGTTAAACCAACTAATGCTGTGAAACAATTGAAAGAATGCTTCCTGAGCCTGTGTGAAGTTGAAGTTTCAACTAAATTGTTGGGTCCGGCAGAAGAGTGACTTTCTTTTCATTGTTTTATCTGACATGATAGAGAAAAATAAATCAGTGTCAAGTTCTTTTTTGTGCTTTTTTAAGAGCGTCTGGTAACTTGGCACAATACTGAAAAGAAAACTTAAAATAATCATGTGTTTGAGAAAAAAAGAAAAAGTCAATGAAACTCACATCATCTTCCTACTAATAGTACACTTGATAGGGTTAAGAGCAAATAAGGTACCCCCAAATACAGTACCCGCAAATATAGTACTGCCAAATACTGAGTGTTTTAAACCAAAGGAACTTGAGAAAAAGGCACAATCCAAAAGCTCTTCCCAAACTTCCCCTACTCTTCTCTTATGAATCAGATCATAAAACCTAGAAAGAACTTTCCGACCTTCCCTGAAGCAGGTCAGGAGAACGCCTGCGGAAATGCCCCGCTCTCCCCAGAGGAAAGAGCATCTTTGTCTCTGGAGACACTGGCAGAGAAAAGAATGTGAACAAACAGGTCTCACCGAGTTCATTGCCATCAGATCCCATCCACATCTGTCCATTTCTTTACTAAATCTATATAAAGAACGCTCACCATTACCCATCTCTTTGGGACTTCATTTCCTTAGGAAGGCACCTATAGTCTATAAAACTCACAAGAAATATAACATATACTTTACTTTTATTTGTTAGTCTTTTGTTATAGAGGCCTCAGGCACAAACCCAGCCATGAGTGACGAAAAGATATCTTTTCCTTCTCTACAACACATTATTTACAAAGAAACTTCAGAGACATTATTCTTCTAATCTTTCTGAAAAGCTGGGAGGTGTACAAAATGTACCAAAATTGCATTCCTTCCAAATTTCATGTTTTAAATAGTACTGTACACACACCTTCCAAGTTTCCAAAGCCCATTCAGTATTTTTAAAAAGGCAAGTTAGCAGGAACGAGCTAAGTGCACACTACTAAATATAGCCACATAATTACTGTCATGTAATCTCCTCTTGATAGTGTTAGAACACTGGGACAAAAGGTTTGTCTTGACACAGTTGCAGTAAGTACAAAAGGTCGATTTGATTCAGAATGTTCCTAACTTCCCCAGCCGCTGCCCTTGGGGGGTGGTGAGAGCCACTCCTTTCATTTCATTTGCATTGGGTGATTTTTCTGTGGTGTCTTCATTTGCTAGTGAGATCATTCGTCCTTGTATGATCACATAAGATGAGAACAGAATTACTAATGGGGAAAGGTGGCACAGGGGCAAGAAAGCAAAGCAGCTTCATTTTCTTCCCTAATCTGGATGGATCTGAATTTCAGACATACCTGGCTCTGTCTCCATCTCTGTCTCTGTCTCTCTGTCTCTCTCTGTCTGTCTGTCTCTATCTCTTTCTTGCTCTCTCCTGGTAGTGATAGTGGAGCCATTTTCCAAAGTTGAATTAGGACATTGCCAGTTCATTTCTACAAATTCTTTTTTCAAAATGAGACTCGAAGGGATCTGAGGCATTGTGCTGAGCAGCCACTGTCCTGTACCTGTCCATGGCCTCTTGTCAGCTAATAAATCCAGTGCAGCTATTTCAGTCAGCATTAGCTGTTGTACACATGCTGCAGAAATAATAAACAGATTCATAATTCATCCCTTAACAAATTATGAATAGGGTTAGAAGGCTGGGATTCAAAAAAATATTTCAATTGACAGAATAATAATTAGTTCAGGAGTGGGGGTGGCATCTTATTTTGTGCCATCTTGAGGTGAATGTACTTACCCCATGGTGGACAGAGATTTAATATTCTCTAGCACAGGTCAAGGACTGGAACCAACAAGGGGCCTGGAGCAGAGGAAACAGAGCTGGACGATTGTCACGAGCTTGGGGTTGTGGGGGTCAACCTGTTTCCTCCCAGGAGGTTCACTGATTGAGTCTGCTGAAATAAACTGACTGTAGACAGGTTGGCCGGGCATGGTGGTGATGACAATTGTAAGCCCAGCACTCTGGAAGGCTGAGGCAGGAGCCTTGCAGGTCAAACCCACCTTGGGTAATTCAGTAAGACCTATTTCTAAAAAATTTAAAAGTCTGGGAAAGACATAAAAATATATTATGTGCACATCAACTTCACGTGAGTGAAGAATGACTACCCCATAACACAAGGAGGTTTTAGAAGCTTTTTAATCCTCCTTATGAGGGAGAGTGAAATGGAAGTCACAGGGGATTTTGCAGGGAGGGTAAATGATTTCCCAGGGAGATGGATGGGTCAGGGAATGGACAGCAGCCAGGGAGCCAGGTTTGTGGTTTCCAGGTGTGACATCAGCTCCAGCCTCCACCCTTGGGTGTCCATCAGGGCTCTCTGCGGGAGGGAGTCACACAACTGCGAAGCCTCCACCAACCTCTTGGGGAGACAGGGGGACTTCGGGGGAGATCCTCCCCTGCATTCCCGCTCTTGGGGACCACTCCCGCTGAAGTCCTAAGAGATGTGTCTTAGGGTAACATTTTTTCTGAGCCCCCCAACAGGGGTCTCTAACACACAAACTAGACCATTGTTTTGTCCCCCTTTTCCTTTGCCCACAAGCTTCCATACTCCCCAGCACAGGAAAACAGGGTGTTTATGGGGAAAATGTGAGAAACCACTATGCAATCAGTCCACATTCCACGCATCGGATGGTGCAGATGGCAAATGTGAATACCCTCAGTTAATGAAAAGGATACAGGAATGCAAGCTGAGGATAAGCCTAGTGTGCCCTGACTTGGCTGGGAAACCTTTTGACTCAGCAGCTGGATGAGCTGGCCTGGGAAGGTCCTTTCGGGGCTGCCTGCTGCCCTTGGGTCAAACACTTCCCTGGGATGCAGCGTGGCCTCTGGATTGAGCAATAGCATCCTGCACACGATGTCACTCTGTTTGGGTTACCCAGGGACACCATGGCTCCTGAGTGACCGCCCACACCCCAGCCGCAGTAGTTAAGATGCATTTGCCAGAGATGGCACCTCAAGGTTTGTCTCACTCAGTGATCAAAAGGAACAGTCAATAAGTCCAGATTCATGAAGAAAGCAGTGGGGGGTCTGGTGGAACATTGGAGAATGCTAAGTAATTGTTGTAAAGAAAATGTAGCTCCCACAACAGGGAAATCCCCCAGGTCTGTTTATCCAAAGGTGTGAGTATTTGAACAAAGCAGTTATGAAATAACACACACACACACACACACACACACACACACACACACTTCCTATGTAACTGTATTTTTTTCACCCAATCATTAGAACATATTCTAAATTAAGTCAAGCACACAAACAAAAGCAGCAGATTTATCACCACTGTGCTGACCATTTTTAACCACAAACCCCTGTTCCACCGATTCCAAACTGAGATAGGATGAGCAAAGGAGATGGAGGAGAGTGAATGGAGGAAAAATTCCAAAGACGCATTGGCAAAGGGATGGAGGAAAGTGTACCAAAGAGAACCCCTAAAAATTTCTGAATGGAATGATCATTCTGTATGGAGATAGGAAATCTGGACAAAGATTATATTTAGAAGACACAGATTAGGGAGAAAGAAGGGAGAGCGAGAGAAAGAGGGAGGGGAGGGGAGAGGAGAAAAAGAGACAGGAGGAAAGAGGAGGGAATAAGGGAGGGGAAGCCAGAGAGAATGACCCTCGAAATACAGAATCGGGAGCAAACAGTAGAATCAGGCCTGAGAGGAAATAGCAAGATAAGAACTTAGCGCATATAACCTATTAACAGGTTCATTTTAAAGAGGCAAAGGCACGCATTCCTCCAATTTAGGAAACCTTTTGCTCCAAACTACAAAACTACTTCCTTCAAACCCTTACTGGTGGCTTTGCCTGTACCTAGCACTGTGGTTCAGCAAATTCACGTATGTTAGGACATTGTTACAAGACAACAGGCTGTCCCATGATAGTCTTTATTCTCTGTGTCTTCAGGATAAGGACCCTGGCTGAGATTTATGAAATAGGAAGTGAGCTGCAGAAGGTGGTGACAGGTGGAAATATGCCTTGGAGAAGGAAAATGAGAGAAGGAAATAAAAAGAACACCCAATACCACTTTTTATTAAAAGGTGGATATATGCAGGTCAAAGTCTGAATGCTTTACACAAACTTATCTTAGTTACTTTTCTCATTGCTGAGACAAAATACCCAACACCCAAAATTAAAGGAGGAAAGGTTTGTTTTGCTTATGGTTGGTAGAGGTTTTAGTTCATTGTTGGCTGGCTCCAAGGCAGGGCAGCGTCACAAAGGAGAAACAGTTCATGGTAGGCAGAAGGTAGCAAAGCAACAAGGGAAGACCACAACTCTTTCTATCCCTTGTATCTTATCCAAGCTACTTAGAGTGGGCAGCACTCACACCCTTAATCCTAGTGCCCTTGATCCTAGCATTGCACCATGAATTAATCCTAGTGTCACATACTCTAGATCCAGCCACCTCTGAAAGTGTCCTACCTAGAACCCCATGAGGCTTTGGAGGAAACCTAGACACAAGCCATAACAGCCCTACTAATATCATTTACATTTTACAACAATTAGAAAGGAAGAAAATTGTTTTCTTTGTAAAATGATCATATTCTTTAAAAGCTAAGCTGAGAAAAATAATCAAGAACATAGAAGAAGCTAGCAAATGTCTGGACAATGTGGAGGATCCTTTTATATGTGCACTTTTGAGGCCAACAACTTAAATACATGGCCAAGTGAAATTGGCTCCTATGTCCTGCAGCTTTCCTAAAGGCTTAATTCCACACATTAACAGTGCCAGGTTGTAGGATGGTTCCATACTCCACGAGCTCTCTTAACATGCGTTTGTGAATCTATGAGCTGTACAGTGCAAGCAAATAAAAACAATCAAGTCAGATTTCCTGAAAACAGAGCCTGGCAAAATGAGTTGCATTCAAAACTTTTTTAATACCCAGTTAACAAAGAGATTTATTTAATTTTGCAAACATTTATTAGGCCCACCTAGATTTGAAGCACAGCACTAGACTATGGGGGAAGGTAACAAGGTAGGAGAGAAGAAATAAAGTTAGCTAGAAAGGTGATATCAAAACTTTTAAAATTGTACTTCAGAGAAAAACTCCACCTTCTGAACACCAGCCTGGTTTATTTACTCTTTTCTTCTCTTTTCTCTTCTCTTCTTTCTCATCTCTTTTCTTTTCTTTTCTTTTCTTTTCTTCGCTTTTCTTTTGTTTTTTCTTTTCTTTTCTTCTTCCTCTCCCTCTCCTTCTTCTCCTCCTCCTTCTCCTCCTCCTCCTTTTGACTTCTCCCCAAAACAGAAAACCTGGGCAACTCCCCTTCAGTTGCAAGTGGGTCTGCCAGTTCTTTTTACTTACACCCAGGAAGCAACCACAGCCCTTTGGCATTTCCCCTAGAAATAGCTCAGTACGCGTGGGCTGTCCTCTCCCACCCTCTCCCACTCTCTAAGACTAACACTAGGACTAAGATTTAAAACCAGACTCAGACTGAGTCTAAAACCATAGATTATTCAATTTCACAGATATCCACCTCCCAAAACCCTTAAAACACACCGAGTTCCCAGTGCATGGCACCTCATTTCTTTGAGCACCCACACTCCACCCTTGAAGGCATCCTGTATCTCCTCTAATCATTCTATCTCACACCTCTTTTACTGACACATCCTGAAAATTATTCTTCCTCAATGAGAGTCTGCAAACCTGTGCACTTATGTTAAAGGAGTGGTTTAAGATCCTTATTTCAGCCCCAGGGCTCACAGACCCAGCTTGCAAAGATAAGATGATGATGATGATGATGATGATGATGACGGCAATGAGGACGATGACACTGAGGGCTCTTATGCACCCAGTACTGCTGAAAGTCTCCTGTACACCCTCATCTCAAGAAGTGCTTAGAGGTTAGGGCTAACTCAAGAGTTAGCTAGAAAACTGAGGCAGGCTGGCCACCCTTTCTGCCCTGGAGGCTCAGGGCATTGGAAAACAGGCTTTAGGAAGCCCAGCTCTGCTCTCCTCGCTCCTCCCACCCTCACTGTGCCAGGGTCAGCAGAGGAAGTGAGTGCAGAAGTCACAGAGTGTGAAGTGGACCCTGGGTGAAGTCGGAGTGGTGAGAAAGTGTGCCAGTTCTATCCCATCATATCTTCTGCCGTGTCATAAAGATACCTTTGGAAGTTCAAGAACAGCCTTGAAAAAAATTGTCCTAATTGTTGATTGTGTTGGTTAATGAGTAACAGACTCTTTTTAAGCTTAATTATCATATGACAGTGTGAGCACCTCTGATGAGAACACGGGAGTGAGTGCGTAAAGAAAAGCACGTGACAAATTCACATTTTACCTGTCTTTTTAATAAAAAAGAAAAAGGAATTGTATCTCCTAAGAGATACTGCGTATTTATCTCCTAAGAGAGTTTTAGGAGCTTCTCTACTCCAAGGATTTTTAAGCATTATTTTCCTATTGGAATAATTCCTTCACTAAAATGACTGGCTGTCATTCCATACAATTGCTGACATTGAATTTCTTTTGACCCAATCAAAAATGTGCAAACTACCACTTGCAACCCCAAGAATGCATACCCGTTTGTTTTACTCCCTTTAGAGAAAAGCTTGTAGCTTTTAAAAAAGTATTTATGTTTAGTTTATTAACATTATTTAAATAATAATATAACTGGCACTGATTTGCTGCCTCTACCTGGGAAATATTTAAACATTATTATAACTTAGCTCCATATTCCAGTTTTATCTCTGAAATTAATGCTTTTAGGTTCAATCTATGCATGTCAACAAGTAATGATCATAGATGTGAGCTGGCTCATAATCCAGAGGTACTAGGTTACAATGTGTTACCATGGAAACTGTGTTTTATTGCTTTTTCTCTTCTTGATTTAAGGCATTTGACAGTCACAGCAACTGTTTGCCAGTCTTGCCACATCATAAGAAATTCGAAATCACAAACAACCAATAGAAAAAAAAAAAGAAAAACAAAGAAAAGAAGGAAAATGCTCAACCAGTCTTGGACCTCACTAGAAACACAAAACAGAAGACAGGCTTGTATTTTATATAGACCTTTTGTGAATAGTTTGTCTCTCAGAAAGTCCAGGAGTGTCGGAAAACTCAATCAATGGTTAGTCATCGAGTGGACCTATCTGCCTATGGCTCATTTTGTTTATTGCATCCTATGTCTTTTATGATCACTGGAACTTCAGCCTGAAACAGCATTTTCTTTAACAAGGGCTGTGTTTCCTTTCATATTGTTTATTGCACCTGGAACACTACTCTGTGAAATTATGGTACATTTTCCATCGAGCAAAGGTCTGCAACTGAATGTAGCATCAAGGTGTTTATTCAGCATGTAGACTTTTTTAAAAAGGAGGAGGAGAAGGAAGAAGGAGAAGGAAGAGGAGGAGGAGGAGGAAGAAGGAGAAGGAGGAGAAGGAGGAGATGGAGGAGGAGGAGGAGAAGAAGATGAAGAAGAAGAAGAAAAAGAGGAATAAGAGGAAGAAGAAGAAGAAGAAGAAGAAGAAGAAGAAGAAGAGGAGGAGGAGGAGGAGGAGGAGGAGGAGGAGGAGGAAGAAGAAGAGGAGGAAGAGGAGGAATCTTCATCCAGTTCATGCAGCATTAATCACTTTGTCCACATTCCGCGAGGTCATTGCCACATTCTTAGCAGCATTAAGGCGAGTCAAGATTAATCATGTACATTAAACCT
>RJWM01015003.1:0-48860 GCA_004363535.1 Dasyprocta punctata
AAAAAAAAAAAAAAAAAAAAAAAAAAAAAAAAAAAAAAAAAAAAAAAAAAAAAAAAAAAAAAAAAAAAAAAAAAAAAAAAAAAAAAAAAAAAAATTGTGAGCCTGGAATACTATAGCCAATGAAAACCCTTGATGACTAAAATCAAAATAACAATATTTTCGGACAAACTAAATTAAAGAAAATGTATTACTATCAGATACACACCATGGAAATACTAAAGGAAATTCTTTGGGCTGAGGCAAAATGATATTAGAAAGGGAGCAGGCCAAGTCAAGTAGATGTCAGGAATTCATGAAGAACATCAGGAATGGTTAATATCTGCATGACTATAAAAACCCGTATCTCCCACTGATTCTCTCAAAATATGTTAATTGTTTAAAGCAAACATTCTAAGGTAGACCATATCTAATCCAAAAATCTGACACCTGAAAAGTTCCCAAATCTGAAACTTTTTGAGTGCCTGACACGATCTTAAAATGCTTCAGGTTTGGGGATATTTTGGATTTCATGGTTTTTGGATGAGGAAATCTCATTCCTCAGCTAGTAAATTCTTCAAATATTCCAAAATCTCAAAGTAAATCTGAAACAGTTCTGATCCCAAGCATTTTAGGAGAAGGGATATTTGATCTCTACGTCTTGCGTTAGTAATGCACGTGGAAGGACACGAATGCGACAGCTGTTAGGAGGTAAGGTGAGGAGACACGATGTGGCTGTGAGAGTTTTCCATTTTGCCTGAAATGGTACAATATTAAGCAAACTGTAAAATATTAAGGTTATATAATATAATCCCTAGGACAATCTAATACATAATACTAAGAGATATGATCTAAAAAAGCCAATTAATGTGCTTTTAGTAAGTTTGAATTCTAACAATTTTCAAATAGAAAAAATAGTCAAGGAAGGGAGAATAGAAGAAGAAAGACAAAAAAATTAAAAAGTAAATAAGCAGTGCAGTATTTCCTAAAACTGTAATGTTTATGGCTTGTTGTATATAAATTTTATCCAAATAAAATTAATTTTAAACAGAATAGTAAACTAATTTATTAACTTACACTAGTGAATTTAAAAGACAGAGATTATCTAAATAGATTAGAAAACAACTCTGTGTTACTTAAAAGGACACTTTTTCAAAATGAAGACATCCTTGACACAGAGATGCCCTTTAAGCATAACACACAGTTGGTGTAAATGGCTGGGATTATACATGTGGATACTCTCGCACATGTTAGCCTAGAAGACTAGAGCGACTGTGTCAATGTCAGACAAAGGACAGGGGCACTCAGAATTAATAAAAGGGATCGGTTCCTCCCACATAGGTCAGAAATGTGCATATGCTTAAAACTGGACCTTTGCAATACACAAAGCAAGTATTTAGTGTTAAAGGAAATAAAGACAGTCCCATGGTCATAATAGGAGACTTTACTATGTCTCTCTCATTAACTGACTGTAAAAGTAGACTCATTCACCTACCCCAAAAAAGAAGAAAAAACATTTTAAAAACAGAGGATCTGAACAAGGTTACCCACTACTTTTGTCTAAATGATGTTCACAGAACACTTCTCGTAACAGCTGCTGAAAATCTATTCCTTTCAAGTGTATGTGGAATCTTCACCAAGGAAGACCCAAAGCTAAACAAAAAATAAGTTTCAGTAAGTCTAAAAAGATGGAAAGCATGCAGAGTATTATCTCTAAATATGAAAAACAAGAAAGGATTTAGTTAAAAAGCAGTAACAATGAAGTACACAGAAAATCCCCAGGTATTTGGGAGTTAATGTAAAGAAGATACTTCTCAGTCAATCAAAGAAGAAACCCCCAACTTTAGAAACCATTCCAAATTGAATAGTACTGAAAATACATCACATTACACTTTGGGGGATGCAGAGAAAGCATGGTGAAGAGGAGAATTTCTAATGTTTATATAAAGACTGAAATCGGTTATCTCAGATCTCACCTGAGGAGGCTAGAAAAAGAACAAACCAAATTCAAACTAATGTAATGAAGGCATTAACAAAATTTGGAGCAGAGATTCATAAAACACTATAAACAGCTAAAACTTGTTCTTTGGGAAGGCCGACAAAACTGTGAGGCCTATAATAAGAAAAAATGAGTATGAACCACCAATATTAAGAAAGAAGAGTTATTATTGCAAAGCTTTGAAATAATAGGTAAAATAAAAAGGTGATAGATAATGATAATAAATTAATAGAAGAATATTATGAACAAATTTGTGCTAAAAAGTTTGACATCATTTAAAAAAAATTTACCAAGATAAGTCATACGATGAAACATAAAACTTTAGTAGTCCTATATATAATAATGAAACTGAATTCATTTTCAAAAAACTTCTTAACAAGAAAATGTAAGATCCAGATGACTTTAAGGGTGAGTTTTATCAAACATTCAAAGAATTTGATCAAACATTCATACAGAAATCTTCCCGACTTTTTCAGAAATTAGGAGAAGGAATACTGAGTATGTTTGGCAGTACTTCCTCATTACAGTGGTTCTAGACCTGTGCAGTGTTTCCTAAACTTGTACACTTTGAATGGATGGGGTTTATTGCACATAAATTTCACCCAAATAAAATTGATTTTAAACAGGATATTAAACTAAATGTCACCTTCTGGGGCTTGCTTTTCTCATCCAGCATTTGTTGGTGTGATTTATCTAACGCTTGAGAAAGAAGGCAGGTGGGAGGAGGGCCGAGGAAAGGAAGAAGGAAGGAAATTTATGTTGATCGTTTCCTTTCAAAGGAGAAAAAAGGATGGAGGAAAATCCAAGTTTTCTGTAAGAGCCTAAATTCCAGATTCCGTATCTATTCTTAGATATTAGGGAATGACTTTTCTAGATTAAATCTCACTATAATTTATATTCAAGACCATAGCTTTTTAATAATCAGGAAAAACTACTTGCACTTAGAAACATTCTTTATCAAGGTATGCAGCGTTTTGCTGTGCTTTGTTTTCTTTTGGATCTTGGAGCAGCAAACCAGGATGAGCGTATTAGTTAACTCTGTTGTTGCAAGTCAAAGAAATCTAATTTAAAATGCATGAAGCAAAAATGGGAAATCACTGGTTCACATGAGTTAAAGTCCCTGAAGATCACTGACATCAGGAGTGGCTTGACCCAGACACCCCCATGTGATTACCAGACTCTATCTCTATGTTTTGACCTGGCCCTTAGATGTTGTTGGCTTCATCTACAAACCAATTCTTGCCTTGCAGTAACTGCTGGCAGTTTCAACTTTATATCCAATCAGGACTTCTGATTGGCTCAGCTTGCCCCTCTCAAAACCAATCAACGTGGGAAGGAAGGTGGAGGACTTTGATTGGCTCGGCCTGGTCATGTGCCCCTTCCTGAGCCAGACAGGATGTGGAGCAGGCCCCATCTGTATCCTATAAATGAACAATGGCATAGGAGTGAGTTTTCAGAGGGAAGTGAGTGTGATGCTGCCAGAAAAAAGGGAAATGAACATTTCACGCACAAAACTAATAGTTGTCCCATCTCCTAGATAGACACACAGTGTAAGCCATGTGTGTGAGATGAGGACTCTTGCTAGTGGTAAAATTCTTAAATTTCTGGTCCAGTTTGGCCTGCAGCCTCTCTCCAAGGACAACAACCTCTCATTCATCCCAGGACTCCATTTCTCAGCCATGGGTGGTGGGGATTATGAATGGAAAACCCAGGGTTGATAAACGAGTTTCTTTATGTACACTGGACCCAGCAGTGTGAATACATATTGGTTATACCTCTGTGGGAAAAACAGCCACATAAATGCAGCTGTTTAACCAACAGATGTGTATCATGGTGTTAGTTCCGTGGGTCAGACATCAAAGCCCAGCTTAGCTGAGTCCTCTCACAAGACTGTCACCAAGGAGTTGTCCAGAGCTGTGGCCATCATGTTTCACAGTCTGACTTGAGCAGAACCATTTCTAGGATGCTGGGGGTGGAATGGGGTGGGGGGCTGTTGATAGGATTTGGTGGCTGACAGTTTGTTGGATGAGAGTCACAGGTTCTCAGCCTTTGTTGACCATTGTCCATTGTCCTTCCTGAATTTCTGCCCACGTAGGCCTCTCTGCGGGGCAGCTGACAGCAAGGGAGCCCCAGAAGTAAGCGTTAGCAGAGGTCAACACACCAGACCAGCAAGATGGTCTTTTGATAAACTACAAATCTCACCACCCCACTTTGGGGTGATTCTATTAGAAGCAAGTCAGTACATAGCCAAAGGAGCAACAACTCCACACGGGGCATGAAGAACAGAAAGCAGGGTCCCTGGGCACCTCTTGGAGGCTCCCTTCAGAGTGGCGCTGTGGCTTCCGAGGAAATAATTTCCCCCCCTCTTTCACCACAGAAGTTCCCGGGTGGGAGCCTCAGATCCAGGCACGAGGTGGATGGAGGCGTCCAGTGCAGGGTGGGAGCTGGGCGTGGGGTCTGTCCCCGCTCAGGAATGCAGGTCAGGTGAGGAGGCAGCACTCACTGCTAGAGAGCTGGGTGGTGAGATTCAAAAAGTGATTATGGAAGTGTGCAGAGAAAATGGCTATGTAACAAGAGGGAGCTAGATATGCATACAACGTTATAATTAAAAGCGCTCGACATAGAGAGTTAGCCAAAAAGTTTGAATGTTCAAAAGTGTGAGATTGCTGTCAAATCATCACTACATTCACAGATAGTATAGCTACTAAAATTAAACTTTGGAATAGTAGCTTTAAATTTTTTGTTCGTTTGTTTTTTTTACCAAAAATTAGTTTTACACAAAAATTTGTATAGACAGATTTTCAATTGAAATACAATTTTCAGAGTACGTTTATGCTTTTGATAGAAAACACATTTTGGTATTTTACCCTACTCCATTAAGTATTTGTTGCAAGATATAGATCACAAAATTTACCATTTGAAGTATTTTAAAGCATGTGATTCAGCTGCAATAAGAGCGCCATTGTTGTGTGACCATCACCACTATCTCCATAAAGTTTTTATCTTAACCAACATAAATTCTATCCCCATTAGCACTAATCCCATCCTACTTTGTTTCTCAGTGAATTTAGCTATGGTGGGTGCCACAGGTAAGTGAAATTCTATAGCCTGTGCCCCCTTGTGACTGGTGTATGTCAGTTAGCATGATGTCTGCGAAGTTCATCTGTGTTGCAGCAAATATTAGAATTTCCATCTTTTTTAAGGCTGAATAATAGTAACACTCCACTGGATGCATTTTCTACCTGGTTTATCCATGCAGTCTGCACCTAGGGACCCCTGGGGTGGGAACGTACTTAGAGAAAAAGGTACGTGCCTCTTCCTGTGCGTCAGAGTGATTGGAAACCTTCAGTGTCCTAAACCGTCCCGGAGGCCCTTCCCTCCCTTACTCTATGCATAATTCAGGGAGCTAAGTGTGTTGTGCTGGGTGCAATGCAAAAAAAAAAAAAAAAGTGTGACATTGGCAAAAATCACACTTTGAGCTTCTCAGTCTTGAAAACAATTTTGTTGTTGTTGTTGTTGTTGCAAAGGCTTGCAGAGATCATTCTGAATCTACGTTTTAAATAAATTATTGTCTGTCACTGAGCTGTGGGTTCTATGTTTAAGAGAAAAAGAAAGCAAATCGGGAGAAACGGATCCTTCTGGAGCTCGGCCATGATGGCGGAAGCCTCTCCTTATGATGTCTTGGCTTTCTTTGTTTATTAATTTAGCTAAGGTTCATGGAGGGCTACCTGAGGTAGTGGCAGACTCAGTGCTCGGTGCCACAACGAGAGACTTCACAAAATAAAATACTGACCTGAGAGGGCCCCTAAGTCTCTCATCGCAGAGAGAGACAGGTATTGTTCAGCCGATTGTCTTGTCAATTGTCACGAGTGCTCCAGTTAATTGTGGAAGATTGCTCTGAGACAGACAGATGAGGCCTCCATCCAGTTTGATGGGTAAAGTGCTCCTTTGGGTAGCTGGAGAGAAAGCTGGAAAGGCTTTTCAGGCGCTCAAAGCAGTGCATATGCTGAAGAGAAGGAGTAAGTGTTTAGGATGCGTGAGCTCCCGCTGCCCTGGAACACATTGTGGGGGGCGGGGGGACGGATGATGAGAGGCCCCAGGGCCTGACGTGCCATCGAAGGCCTGGGGTCATATGCTGAGGTTCTGGTGAGCTGTGCAAGAGTTTATGCTACACCGATCTTTTGGAAAGCCCTTGAGCAGCGCGTGGACTGACATACAGGGGGTGGAAAGGGAAATGGGGCCTGCAGTGCTCACCAAGAAGGTTGGGACTGTCCAGGGGAAAGATGTTGAGGAGCTTGCTAGAATCAATGTCTTAGGTGAGGAAGACCAGACAGAGGTCACGGCATGTTGAGAAGTCAGGATGGAAGGTCTAGGCCCTGATGGGCGCAGGGTGAGGGAGATACTAAGATCAGATTTCTGGCTTGCAGGCTCATATGGAATACTTCTGGTATTGTAATAATGAACTTACTAATCGAGTGTTTTTCCGGAGTCCTGTTGTGAAAGATGTTGGATGTTTGCTCAGGATATAACTGGAAGCCTTCCCGGGTGGTAGAGCATCTCTACACCTTCTCTCCGCACAGTCCTCGGAGGCCTGTTTGTGGGGAGTCCTGGGGACTAGAAACGCACACGCACAGGAAGAGGGCACCACGCGGCAGGCTGGGGAGGAGTGAGGCGAGGTGGCAGGAGAAATAAGCCCTCAGCTTGGGAGAGCAAGAGAGGTGACACGCAGCTCTGCTCACCCGAGATTTCCAGAAGTCCGCGAGCATTATGAAGGCGCTGACGGTCTGCTTTTAAGTGGTATCTGCAGGCTGTTAGAGGAATCTGTCTGCTTTCAGAACCATACGGATGGGGAGCATGGGGCTAGGTGAGGGGAAGCCTGTCCAGGGCTAGGGATGTAGCTCGGTGGTCGAGTGCGGCTTCTTTAGCATGCACGAAGCCCTGGGTTTGATCCCCAGCCCTCCAAAAAGAAAAGAAAGAAAAAGAAAATTTTCCAAAATCCCTTGTTTGTCCTTGTAAACTTCTACCTGTCCACTTCAGGATGGATTATCCTATTTATAGCTTAAGAGTGAAATTAAATAATACAATTACCTAGGAGAAATATACTGAAATAAAAGCGAGTGGAATGATTAAAACAGACAACTGAACGAACCCAGCCCCAAGCTGAGTGTAGCGGCTCCTGGGCACGGGAGGCTCTGAACCCAGGCGGCTGCAGACTGACTACATGAACTCGGGCTTGCTGGTGGCAGGACATGGTTCCGGCTGGCCGAGGATGGTTCTCCCCAAGCGCTCTCTGGGTGCCCCCTAGGACAAGTGCCAAGGAGCCCTCGGAGAAATCCCAGGAATTAGGCTCTGTCCCTTTCATAGACATGTGCTTGGTTTATATAGTCGGATTCATAAATACAGAGCAAGGAGGATTTTGCGTCCCAATCAGTGGAGGCTGTGATGATAATGGTGACGGTGACGGTGCCGGGAGTGGCTGCGAGGGGTGGGGGTGCTTGCCTCATAGCGGGCACTCCTGGGGGACGGCGCATCGCTCCCCAGTCAGCGCCCACAGCAGCCGGCTCCTCCAGCTACACAGGAGCAGAGTAGGCTCAAGAGAAGCTGAGCCTCCCCCACGCTCGTATGAGAAGCAGAGCTGGACTTGGGTCTCCGTCTCGTGCCGCTCTGATTTGGAGTTTCCTCCTCTGTAACAGCAGCAGCACCGGTCTCCACGCGTGCTTACTGGGTGGCTTGCTCTGGATACGAGATGAGTTAGTGTGAGCCTCCTACAGCCAGGGCTGGTATCTAGTAAGTGTTCGATGACTGTTCCCCATTCTTTGATATTATTCTTCTATACTACTTTAAATGATTTTTTTTTAAAAGAGGAGGGCCTGTATTTAAGGGAAAAAAATTACCCGGTAAGGAACCAGAAATGCATACACATACAGCCAGTGGAAATGGCATTCTTTTTCCTGCTCCCATCAAAGGCTATTAAAATGTAGGGCCTGCTATTGTATATTTATTCAGACATCAATCTCAATCAGCTCCGTGCTCCTTTGGCGGTAAGGGCATTGTAATTCTATTTTTATCGGTTCCTTCCTGTGCACCAGACATTCAAAATAGCATGAGTAAGGATCAAAAATATCTTAATGGATTTGGTTCCCAGAGATATCGGTGACCAGAGGAAGAGTTTTGCAGAAATTTCTTCCTGAGCTGATAAGGTGGGGGGAGGGCTGGCCCTGCCACTGGCTGTGTCTGCCAGGGGGCGGGCGAGGTCCCAGGGGAACCCGGTGCCCTGAGACAGCTGGGGGCGGCAGAGCATAAACGCTTCCTACTTCCAGGTTTTCAGCTGGGACAGCGTTGGCCGTGTCCTCGTAGAGGGTAGCACTGCCCCTTTCGAGAGGCGGCCCCGTTTGATAAACAGACTTCCAAGCAGAGCTGCCCGTGCTGTCCGTGTGTTTCTCTGAGTGGTTTTCCAGGGCTTCTCTCTTCCTCTCTCCTTTCGGCTTCTCTGCTGATGTCACCCCTTCCTCTGCCTTCCAGCCCTCCTTTCCTTCCCTTCCTTCTCTCCCTCGCTTGGTACCATTATACACTCACACTAATCACCACCGGAAAGTTATCAAAGTTTGGAAACGGAGATCAAAGGAAAAAAGAAAATGCAGTCAGAATCCAGAACCCCTGTGTTTCTAGGGAAATGCCTGCTCTGCGGCGGCGTCCCCGGACCCTGACTGCAGGATGCCGTGTTGTCAGCGAAGCAGGCCCGTGGGCACCTGTGTTCCTTAGTGATTCTTCGTTTGCTGCATGCATACTGAACAGCACATCCACACACGCCACACTCCACACTGGTGATCTTGTGGATGTTGTTGTTTGGCGTGAGGGTAAATTTATTTAAGTAATAAAAGTGAGTCCGTATGTAGAGAACTATCCTGCAAGTGTCAGTTCAGGTGGCGTGCGGATGCGGCCCATGAATCACAACGCTGACATCAGGAGTGAGGCTGGCGACACACTTTTGTGACACACTGCGTCCCTGAGTCCCCAGAGCCTCTGGGGGGCTCTGGAGAATGCAGCCATGGGTCCATTCCAAGCAAGCTCTGCAGAGCACCCCACCGCCTTGCCTTGGTCCTGTGGCAGCTCTGGGGGGTCTGTCTCAGTGGCCAGGATTCTGAATGTCACTAGCCTGGTCACCCAACCAAAGTTCCACAGCTGTGTCACTTAAGGAGAGCCCCAGGCATGGGCCATCACCCTGCACCGGGAACTTGGGTTTTAAACACTTGCAGCAGGTGCAAATGTCCTGCCAGCTCGCATACAGATGCCGGCGCTTTCACGGCAGTGGGGCTGCTTGTTTGCTATGCAAGCTGGAATAAATCGAAGTCGGAGTCCTGGCTCCTTCTCTGCGAAGGAAGATAAATGCAGGGTGGAGGTGCCCCGTGCGCCTGCTCCCAACCCAGGGCCTTGGGCGGCAACACTGGGACGTGATCCACACTGGCCGTGTGTGGGCCCTGACCTGGCTCCCATGGCTGTGCTCCCGTGACAGTGCTCGGGGTCCCTGCCCAAGCCAGGTGTGAGGGCACCGCTGGGCCTGCAGGGGCCGTCACAGCTGCTCCCAGCCAGGGCTGTGGCTCCCGACCCAGCTTGCCCCGTGCCAGGCCTTCTGGGTGCGTGCTCACTCCCCAGCAGTCCTTCCCTTTCCCCTTCAGAGCGTCTCCTCCTGGTGGTCTCGGCGGCCCTACAAGTCCCTCACCTCCATTTGCCCCTGAAAGCACCCAGCCTCTCCTCCCGGGGACGACCGCCCGCCACAGCCTCATGAGAGCAGAACCAATGCACTGGGAGTGGGGCGCGCTGTTTCGGAACCTTCTGCTTAACCCACCATGCATCAGCTCCCCTGGGGCGAAGAACACAGAGGCCTTCTTGGAATGGAGGAGAGGAAACCCGGAGACCTAAACACAGATTAATGTTTCCGTGAACTGTTCTGTGCCACGTGAAGTAAACACATGGGACGCGTGCGTGCACGTGAAGCGTGCTTTACGGGATGCAACACGTGCGTTCACTGAGAGCTTCGCAAGGACTTCCGGCTGCGCCGCACAGGGTTTCCATCAAATGCGCATGTGCCGAGCAAGAGGACCTGAGTGTCACCATGGTCATCTCCGTCGAATGCTTTTTATCTGAAACTTCATCGGGCTTTTGGGGCCACTGCTGCAGCCGAACATGCAGGATCTTGTTTAACGTCAGGGAAGAGAGTAACCGACTCAGTCCCTGGCCCGATCTCAGACCCCTCGCCCGCCCTACTGCCCTTCACCTCTTGGGGGCCTGCCAACTGGGGCCCCAGATCTTGGGCCAGCTGGCTACTCACCCCAGCCCTAGGATGCGGTTCCTCAGGGTACCCAGCATCTGCTGAACAGGCCCTTGTGGTGCCGGATGTTGGGTGAGCCTGCGTCCATGAGTGACACCTGCTCCCCTGTCACTGCAGCCCCGTGGTGGGGGTGATATTCTTCTACAGTCGCTAACTCCACAAACCGTGTCCTTGTCTAACATCTTTGAAATTGTTTTCTGTACCCAGCACTCGGGAGGCTGAGGCGGGAGGATTGCTGTGAGTTTGAGACCAGCCTGGGCTACAAAGTGAGCTCAAGGCTGACCTGAACTGCATAGCAAGATACAGTCTCAAAAAGGCAAAAAAAAAAAAAAAAAAAAAAAAAAAAAAAAAAAAAAAAAAAAAAAAAAAAAAAAAAAAAAAAAAAAAAAAGAAAGAGAAAGAAAACAAAACAAAATCAATTCTGCATATGAGCATCAGCTCCGTGATTGAATTACTGATCATATACTGCTCTCCTCATCGAGTCCTGATTTAAAGGGGAAATTAAATCAGAGACAAAAGCTCCCAGGTTGAAAGTGGCACCTCTGTAGGGAAAGCCACAGGAACAACTAACAGTGGCCATAGCAGTACCTCCCGCTGTTCTCACTCAGGAAATGGGTCCAGGCACGCTGACGGGAAAAGTAGCATAAGAGAGGACTCCCGGACATCGATTCGGGCTGTGCACAGGAGTGAGCGGGCGATGTTCAGTGGGCGGCTGCTTTTGGGGTCGCCGGATAATGACTGGGACCCCAGTGTGCCCTGCAGAGAAACACGGTGCTTTTCGATGCTACTGCAGATTTCACCCCCAGAGACCACAAGGTAGAAATTAGGGCTGCCTTGGTCTCTGAGTATGTCATCCCTTTCCCTGGACATTATTTTGTTTATACAAAGAAAAAAAGAATGAGCTTAAGGGCCCTTGTGGAGGACAGGTGTGCTCCACTGTGCCACGGTCTCCATCACTGCTTCCAGTTGTTTTCATGTCACCACGTGACCTTCGTAACCATAGCTACGTGAACTCTACATGCAGTTCCAGGCGGAGCTGATTGAGGTCACTTTCATTTGCACAGTGTCCCTTTTCCTGCTCTAGAACTAACGCTGTGCCAGTCACCGTGCCGAGCATTTCATTTTGTCTTTACAGCCTTGCCAAGCAGGGGTGCTAACCCAGTTTACAGACCTCCTCGCTGAGCTTGGGGGCTGCTTGTCTACAGCCGTGCATCCCGGGATCTCTAGAAACAGGAACCAGACTCAGCTGGTTGACACCAGCGCGGTCCTCTTCCCCAAGCTGGGCTGGACCACGGTGCCCAGGCTGGCTCTCCGTGGTGTCTCTGGGGTGTGACTTTGGGCTTCCTTCTCTGCCTGACCAACTCCTAGATCATTTACCCTTCAGATCCTGGCACCACCACCACAGGGACTAAACACAAACCGTGCAATTAGAATTTTGTAAAATTACAAATCACTAAAGCAAATCGATGAAAGATGAGCAGCCAGCCCTGGGTTGGAGTGTCCCTAGGTTTTTCACTGAATTTGATCAGAGACTGTTTCTGGTAAGCGAAACAGCCTAGCAGGTTTCTGCCCAGTGGCACAGATTTTGCACGTGGGAGCCCAACTGTTCATGCAGATGACTGGGAAAGAGCCAGTCTGAGTTAGCAAAAGTCCTGTGTTTCAGAAGGGCTTAATAAAATCCAACGCATCCAAAAGCTAAAAGGAAACATCCTAATGTTACCACAGTGAAGGGAGAGAAGAGGACACTTGTGTATGTGTGATGTATTTTCTTCGCCGTAGTATTGCTGACTCTTCTTTCTTGGGAAGGAAGGACTCTTCTTTAATCTGAAATCATGTCCATCATAGGTGTTGGGTTTGAATTTTTAAAAAATAAAATATAGTAGAATCTACATTCTTAGCCAGGCGTGGTGGCACACCCCTTTAATTCCAGCACTCAGAAGGCTGAGGTAGGAGGAGCATTGTGAGTTTGAGGCCGGCTTGGGCTACAACGTGAGCACAAGGCCAACCTGAACTACATAGAGCAACCCTGTCTCAAAAAACTAGGGCCAGGAGTTTGTCTCAGTGGCTTAAGTGCCTGTCTGGCAGGTGCGAGGTTGTGAGTTCAATATCTGGCGCTGCGGGAAAAAAAAAAAAAAAAAAAAGAATCTACATTCTTGACTACATAGAAAATACTCCAGGGTGGTATGTTATGTGTGTGTATGCACCGTATGTGTTTCATAGGAAAATAAAAATTAATGACTTATTATCTAAAACATTCCTTGATATTCTACTAGTCCATGAGATCTGAAAGAACAGGAACTTTGGGCTCTGATACATCATCAACTCAGAGAGGTTGTTGTGTGTTTATCATATTAATTGTTTGTAATGAGTTTTGATGTAGTTTTTACTGTCTTAGATACATGTCAATACAATTAATCCAATTTTTATTGAATGGTTACCTTATACCAGCTTGTAGTCTGATAGGTTAAATGTGTTTAGTGTATCATACTACATTTAATGTAGATATTAACAGTCTTTGCGTGATTCCAATATTTTATATTGCAAGTAACAGAAAATTTAACCCAAATTGGCTTGAACAAATGGATTCTATTGTACCACTTCTTTGGTAAGTTCAAAGGTAGATATGCTTCAGAGGTGATTTTAAGATGGCCTTAGACACGCGACTGGGACGTTGCTTCTCCTATCCCATTTCCGAGCTCTGTTGCTTACAGCTTGGCTCCATTTTAGGGACGTTGTCTCCTCCAGCATTTAACATGGCTGCCGACAGCTCTGAGGAGGAAGTGGAGAAGCACCTCAGTAAAACCCCAGGACTGATCTTGCCCACCGACTCGGTCCTGTGCCCAGCTGTGCACCGCCCACTGAAGGGATGGATGGAGGAGTGTGCGTGGCCTTAGCCTTGGACGTGGTCTCTGCTCTCCTGGGCCTGAGGTGCGGTCAGCATCCCCTAGGTCCCCACACGGAAGCCAGAGCTGGCGGAAACCAGAAATGGAGGGATGTGGAGAAGCTACCAGAACTTATGGACTGTGATCCGCTGACTGGGGGCAGGGAGTGGACTGCTCCTCACTGGCGCTTGTTTCCTTTACCTAATTAAAATAACTTGTTTTATAGTGATTATCCATAATATCTTTGACTGATGTTTCAGAATTACTCTGAGTAGATGGCGGAGAAACCTTTCTTACTTACAGAACTCTGCACAAAGAAGAGGTGGTAGGGATTTATAACCTCGGACCCCCTTTCATACATTTACCTTTAAATAAAAATGAACAGATTCAATCCAGAGTCACGCAGCTATTTGTGACTGATCTAGTTCCTTTATTGTAAACCACAGCTTCTCTAAGAGTCGATCTTTCCTCCCTCCAACAGTGAATACTCTTTTCCCCCTACCAGTGCTTTCCGTAGGACCCTGTTCTTTCCAGATTTAAAATCTCCTAGGAGCCTTTTTAGATGTCTCATTAAACTTTCCATCCATCATGTAAATGCCAGATGATAGAAACTTTGTCTTTTTCCATAGCTTTTGCCATGTGGGTAATAAATACATCTATTTACTTCAGTTCCCATCAATTGAAAGCTCTACAGTGGCTTTCCATTTAATCAGTTACATGTATGAAGTCGGAGGGACAAGAATGGGACCTCCTGTTTGCAAGCTCTTGGGCATTAGTAAACTTTTCTTGGTGATTCAATCCAGGAAAATAGATGGCTGGCCAGAATAGAAACAGGATTTTCTTTTTTTCTACATGAAGGAAGTCATTGTTTAAAATAATACTTAAAAGTTGTAAAAGAGAGTAATTGTTCCCTTCCTTTTAAAAAATATTTCTGGTATCGTATTATTTTATAATTATGCAGTGACTTATGTGCAGTCTTATTATTATTATTATTGCTGATATCTACGTCTTCCTACTCCTTTGTGTCCGGGTAGAATCCGTCGGTCGGGGCTGACTTTTTGCTCTTCCAAATGCGCCACAGAACGCCCCGGATCACACATGCTGCATTTTTGTTTTGTTTGCTTGTTGCTGTTTCCAGCCTATTGAACGAGGAGTGCTTAAATCTTTGATTGCTCTTTGGTAGCAGGGACATTTTGCACAGGAAAGTGGGAGATAATCCAAAGCACGTTTCCAAGGGGAACTCTGAGTTTTGTTTTCTAGAAATGTCCCCAGAACCCAGGCAAGCTTGCCAGACTCCTGGGTGCAGATTGCGGCACTGGCGACCTCCGAGTTTCCCCAGTCTCCCTCCGGCTCTGGCTGCTCGGGAAGGAGGACCAGCAGCTCCGGACTGGCAGCTCGCTGGCTTCCGGTGGATTCGCAGGTCAGCTACATTTGTGCAGAGCCACCTCCGCGGGAGTGTTTACCCGGGGTAATCTCCGCAGCACAGCCAGGCTTCCATCTGTAATAGGAAATATATGCTGCTTACCTTCAGAGCCTGAAGCAAGTCTCGGGGAAAAAATCTACAGATTAAATTGTCAAGATGATTTTTGCTTAAATATGTGAGGGCCAGGAGAACGTTTACTCTTCATAAAGAAGATTTGATCACTGACTGCAGTCAGCTTGCAGGGAGCGTTTCTATTTTTCAAGGTCCTTTTCACCGCACGCCAGCCTCAGGGGGCTGGGTTGGGGTGTGCGGCCGCCAAGCCTCTCTTTATCCTCCACAGCCGGCAGCGTGGGGTGCTTCCCCTGCACTGGCGGGGTCACGGCCCAGTCTCAGGAGCCAGCCGGCTTTTCCGCTCTGCCGGGACCGGCCTGCAGGCTCTCGGCTCTGTCGTCGCGCGAGTGAGATGCGGAGTTCCATTCCGTGGTAATTCCGGTGCAGCATCACAGTTTCCTATTAGGGTCTTTTATTTATTTTGATTGTAGTAAAATATACATAACATAAAATCTGCTATTTTAAGGGGACAGTTCAGTGGCATTAACTGCAGCCGTTCACACTGTAATGTGGCCTCCGTTTATCACCAGATCCTTCTCATTAACCCCACCTGGAACTCTATGGCCATTAAACTGACTGCCCCTCTCCTCCTCCGGGCCCCGCATCCGGTTCTATGGGAGTCTGGCTGGCCGCTATAGTTACCTATGAATGGAACTGCACAGTTAACAGAAAAGCAGAGACCATCGAAGTTAACAAAGCTTACTTGAACAAGAACCTGGCAGAGCTTTATTAGGACGATGGTTCAGAACGCTGGGCTCCAGTGTGGTGAGCAGTTTCCAGTATCAAAAACAGAATATCAAAGGCAAGATTACTAGAATCACAGCCGTCAGCCTGGGATGGGGGGGTGTCACGTGCTATGACTGACTGGGGGAGGGATCATCTGCTGTGATTGGCTGGGGGAGGGGTCATCTGCTGTGACTGGCTGGGGAAGGGGTTATCTTCTGTATAGCTGGGGGAGGTCTCATCTTCTGTGATTGGCTGAAAGAGTCGTCTGCTGTAACTGGGGTTTATCTGCTTGTATATGAGTATTCTCTTTTAGTAGAATTCCTTGCACATCCAGCTGGATCGTAGTTCTCTATAGGTGGAGGCCACTTTGGACCAAACTTTATTACTCATGTGCAGAGGCCCGTGTAGGCCAAATTTATTGCACATCAGTAATGCCACGTTTGTCGTTTAGTGCTTGGCATGTTTTACCTGGCATAATGTCTTCAAGGTGCATTTTGCAGCTTGTGCAGGGATTCCATTCCTCTCCTTCCCTTTCTTTTCTTTGCCTCTTCTTCCCTTTCTAAGGCTGAACACTATTCCACTGTAGGGACACACTGCATTCTGTTTATCTTTCACCCTCCAGTGGACCTATTACCTGTCACAAAAGGTGCTGCCGTGGCCGTGGGTGCCCTGACATCTGCTCAAGTCCCTGCTGCTTTTGGGGGGCCTAGACTAAAAAGCAGGGCTGCTGGACTGTGTGATAATTTCTGCTTCCCTTGGAGGAGTTACTATGCCGTTACCCACAGCGGCTGCCCGTGCTTCTCTCCTGCCAATGATCCACCTGGTTTCTTTGCGTAGACACAATTCCCACCTCGCCCAGCTCCTAGCACCCCGATTCTGGCCAGGGAGGCTTCTCCGCCACCTTGGGGATCAGGGCAAGGATTAGACTTCACATTTGCATTGTGGCCAAGGGAACTAGAACGGTGACAATCGTGGCACAACAGAGAAGAGAAAGCAGTGCCCCAAAGGCTCCTGCGGCCTGAGTTTACATACACACGAGAAGCGCCGTCGCGGTGTGAACTGCGCATCTGTCTGTGGTATGCTGGGTACAGTGCCCTGCGCGCCTTTGAGTCAGGTGGGCTCAGGCCTACTCCAGTGGCCATGTGGCATATACATCTATCTATCTATCTATCTATCTATCTATCTATTCTGCTCTGCACTCCCAGAGAGAGAAATTTTGATACCAGAACTTGTTACCCAACCCTACCACCCAGGTGTCAAGGCACATGGTAGGTGTTAGGGATTTCTGTTTGGATGCGCTCCCAAAAGGGCTCAGACATGGAGCTTGTGGAAGGTGATTGAGTCTTTGGGGTGCTGTAGCTAAACGTGCTGTGAACAGTTGGGCCCCTGAGAGGAAGAGGCATCCCCTGGGGGCGTGGCCTGGCCGGTGCCCCGCCCTCCCGGCTCCTCCCTCCTCGCCCTGCTTCCTGGCCGCAGCGCTGTGAGCGGCCCTCCTCCACCAGACCCTTCCACGTGCCATCCTGCCCGACTGTGGACTGCAGCTGTGATCCGACCTCACCCTGTCCGGCTTTCAGCTGCAGTGTGGGTGTTGTGTCTCGGTGAGAAGGAAATGGCTGAGACTGCAGGTTTGGAGAGTAGAGAGGGGAAGCCATTCTGATCTGAGGTGACTGTGCTAACTTGTGCTGCTCCCTGGAATTTTATGTCATGTAACACACTTCGTGGATTTGAGCAGTGGTGCCGAGTGCTTTGTGATCCTGTCAGACCCTTTCCTTATGATATGACCTAGAGGTGTGCTGGTGACTTCTCCTTTTTTCAATGAAGATGCGAACATTGACAGTTGTAGAAAAACCTCAAGAGACTCAGCATTTCCAAAGTCTTAGGTTTAGGTTTTATTGCATAGCTTGAGATGTTTGTGGGTTTCCTTGTTATAAAATCAGAGTTGTCATAGTCATGTTTATGTCAAACCAGATACTCCATGGCCCCAGAAGAGTCCCATTTTAGGAGACTGGATCTATTTAGGAGTGTACTGTCACCGCCCAGAAAGTGGCATCACACAGATGCACAGGCATCTGTAGCGGTCAGAGTGTTTAGATGAATTTAAATCTCTGAGGATTAAACAGAGAATTCCTCTGTCCTGGGATAACTGTTCAAAATTGTCCTAAGGATTTTAAGTCGTGGTCAGGCAATGTCTCCGCCTGGCTGTGGTTAGCATCATCTCGTAGCTGTAGAACACGTGAGACCTGAACACAGCTCTTGGTCTTGACCTGTGTACTTGTTAATCCCAGGCCCAGTCCCTTCTTAGCTGTGAATCAGAACCTTTGGTGCAGAGGCAGGAAATCAGCACTTTAGCACCCGGGGTGATTTTTATGCCCGCTTACATGTGAGAACAACTGGCTGTAACGCAATGTAGCCAGTCTGGGTTGGCTGTGAACTTATTCCTAGAATTGCTCTTTGTAAATTGACTTCCAGTGGAGGATGTCTTTCTGCGGCTTCCTTATAAAAATGGACAGCAAAATAAATTCACATCCAGTTAACTCAGGATCTAGGTTGGTTGGGATATGGAGAATGAGATTTGGGGGCTGATTTTAAAAGTAGTTGCCCTTAATTGATTGTTTCATTTCAAGCTCATTATGTTTTGTGTTATAAAAGAGGGTCAAGATGAAAGTCAGGGGACACCAGTTATGTACCCGGTTCACTTCTCAGTGATGTAATTTGGGGTGCCCCCTTGCCCCTGTGACCTTCACTTTCTTCACATACAAAATGAAAACATTGTACCCATAGAGCTCTGAGTTTCTTTCCATCTCTAGCATTCAGTGATTTTCCAGATTGTTTTCTAGCTTTTTCTCTCACAGCTTCAAAATACATTTTCATGCGTAGAACTGGAAAGGACCTGTGATTTCCAGCATGCCGAGACCACATGTATCACAAATTCTATTGCGATCTTCTTCCATGTTGGGAAGTGTGGTCTTTTGTCTGAAAACTGTGCTCTGGTATGACTCAGTTATTTCCTCGGGTTCCCGCACCGCTCTGAGTCTTCGCAGCATAAAAGTTTGGGATAGTTTTCCGATCACATGAGCTTGTCACATGAAGATTCCGAACATCTCCTGGGCGTGGAGGAAACACTAGCTCCGTCTGTGGGCTTGCACGTGCTCCTTGGTGTGATGAGGGGCGGAACTTTTACAAGCTTGCTGCACATATCAACAATTTGCAGATACTAATTTTGTTTTAATTTTAAAAAAGCAAAACAGAAAAAAAGGATGGAAATATTACAGAATTTAAAAAAAAACAGTAAGAAATCAACACTAGTTAATACATTGCATGTTGTTACCTTTAGAAGTAGTTGTTCAGGTTACAAGATCCAGGCATAAAAAAATGATCAAACACTCAGACAATGACAGCACAAACTGTTCTTTTTGATGAGCTAACAGAGAGTTAGTAGTATAGTTATCTATCTTGCACACTTGTACATAGGTACAGTGATATGTGTAACCCTACATACATATAATCTTTTCCTTCCTTTCATTTCTCCTTTCCCCTATCCCAGTTGTTCTTTCCTTTTGAGCACATTCTTTCCCTTTCATTATTACAGTGTCTATTGTACATTTTGGATCTTACTACTCTTTCGTTAAGGAGCCATTCTGAGCTTCTCAGGGAGACTTCCACTTTCAGTCATTTAGAAAGGCTGTGCTGTCATCTCCTGTCTCTTGTCTGTTGCTGTAACTAAATGCCTGAGACAGAGCAATCTGTGAAGAACAGAAGTTTGTTTAGCTTATGGTTCCGCTGTGGTTCTGGTGGCTGGGACGTCTGAGAGCACGGGGAAGCCCGACACCTGACACCTGACTGTGGATGGCCTTCTCCCCTCGTGCGACACTGCTGGGGACATCACATGACCAGGCAGCAAGTGTGCAGGTCCTGGCCTCACTCCATCTCCTTGCAAGACCACCAGTGTACCCTGGACCTCCCCTTCATGACCCCATCAACCCTAACTTCTCCCCAAGGCTCCCTCAGGTTACCACTGATACATGAACTTGGGGTTGAGTTTCCAACGCAGAAACCTTCAGAGGACATTGTCACCCCACAGCAGACCGGATCAGAACATTGGGATTAAAATACCAAAGGGAACTTGGGGTGTCCTTAGCCCTCTCTTCTTGGGGTTACTCCCCCAGGTTCTTCTTCGACTCCTTATTACTGGGGTGAGATGAAGGGGTTGTTAGAATTAGGGACAGTTAAGGTCATCTTTTAGAAATTATGCTGTACCCCAAAAGCCAGGACACCGAGGCTGAGTGTGGGAGGTAGTAGTGCAATACTGCACCAGCATCCTAGCTGTGTCACGTGGGGAAACTGAGTCACAGAATCTCCAACATCATTCTCATGGCTGGCCGTGCTCAGAGACTGTTTAAAAATTGGATGGGAGCCTCTGCTCTGTGAGTGGGGGTCCCCGTGTCATTCTGGGAGCCCACCCAATTGGCAGAGTGGCAGTTTCTGGGGCCTGCAGTGCTTGATGGGTTGCCGGTGTTGGTGAAGTACAGACACAACTTCCGGCTGCCTTGTGCATGGGTGGAAGGCAGAGGTGTACAAGCTGATGTTGGCATAAAAAAAGAAAAAGGAAAGAAAAAAGGCATGATGCTGGAGTGACTTAAGGACATACGGAGAGCTTTCCTAAAACTGTGAGTGTAAAACAGAGTCACATTTTAAACATATATATCAATAATGAAGCGGCTGACAGAAGCTGCTCCACAAGCCATTCACGTGTTTCTTTATTATTTCTTTCTTTCTTTTTGAGACTGGGTCTTACTATGCAGTCGTGGCTGACCTTGAAAGCAGACCCTCCTGTCTCAGCCTCCAGGGTGCTGGCGTGACAGCTGTTTAGGAAAGCAGACCGAAGGACAGCGAGACGAGGTGTCCCTTACTCTCCGTGAGGGCTGGTCTGCGGGCAGTCACTTGTTGGCCCCCTGGGAGGGTTGTGGCAAAGGCCCCAGTCCCTGTGGCGGTGTCCCCGTGGGGAGCGGGTGGAGGGCACCGGCTGGCTCCCGGCCGGTCTGCGCTGAGCCCAGCCAAGTCGGGTTCAGCTTTCGCTCACCTGTCACCGCGGTGATACGTAGTGACATTTCCAATGCCTCTCATGGAAACAAGGTAAAAACTGCTTGGGACAACTGGGAAATTTCATTTAGACGGCGTGTCAGACCCTCCTTGCCAGTGTAAATATGAGAGGCTTTGCTCTGTCCAGTTATGCGGCCGCTTTTGGTGTGAAATTCAGTCGGGCTGGGGAGGCTCCAGATGGGATTAAATGTGTTGAGGATGTGTGGGTTCCTCCTCCCGCCTGGAATGCCAGCTCCTCCACCCTTTGATACCTAGGAGAGGCCGCAAGAGGCTCCAGCGGTCGGGAAGAGGAATGTGATTGTTGATTCTCCATCACAGAGGAGAAGTCCATGCTCTACGGACAGACCCCTTTAAGCGTTTTGGTCTTCAGGACCAGCCCAGCTCAGACTGTCTCGCTTTGCCCTGCCGCCCGTTCTCTGGAGTCAGCGAGCAGGACTCCCGTCTCTGCAGGCTGGGCTGCCTCTTCTCCCAAGCCCATCTAGTCCTTTTTCCCACACAGGAATTTTTTTTTTTTTAAGAACAGACAGGATCATTTTCATCCTGTTACCTACCCTTTTTATATGTCAGAGATCAGATTATCGAATTTTAGGTAACTCCTTTTTCTTTTTAAACTTGATCATGAGTTTCAGAGGCCATCTTTGGAATCCTCAGCGGAAACGTTAAATTTGCCAGAGAAAAATTTTTCATCATTTTCCCCTCAAATCCATTCCCCCCTCCCCACCCCCGTGCAAAGCGGCTCAGGGAAAATGTTTGCCTTCACTTCCTGCTATTCAGCCCTGCGCATTGTTAAACTGACGCATGTTTATCCACAGCCTGGTTATGGCTCAGCCCGGCTATTGTTGAGCGATGTTAGACAGCCATTCATCACAGCGCGCCAGTAAACCCATTGTAAAAACGTCCTCCTGGTTAAATGAGGCTTGGATTTAATGAGGCTGTAAGGATGGAACGGGTTTTTGTCATACAGTAAATAAGATTCCTGCGGCGGTGTCGTCGGGATGGAGGTATAGATTCCTTTTGTCTTCAAGCAACAATGGTCTCCTCGCCAAGGTACCGCGAAGCCCTCTCTGTGATAAGAGGATCTTTTGGAGAAGCTATTGTCCACCTGACGAGAACCCCTAAAACAAGACATGGGACCCAGGGATCACAGAAATGGGGTGATCTCTCTGGGAAAGAAAGAATGCTTTTCTGAACTTGTTTGTATCCTCCAGCAGCACAGAGAGCCCCAAGGCCGTCTTTTTGGCTCCTGCCCCTGCAGATGCTGTTCCAATGCACCCCCTCTGCAGGGAGGGCGGAGCCAGCCGCAGAGAGACCGAGTTTGAGACCCCTGACCGGCCTTGGACACAGCGGTCAAGTTGGCTCTAGCAGGAGAGCTGACGTTTCCTCCAGCCAAGCAAGGAAGGGCACAGCACGGCATTCTCGTCTCCAGTGAAATCTGCCGTTTCAGAATCACAGAGCAAACTATAGGAAATGACCCGAAATTTTGGTGCACTCAATTTTCCCCATGGGAAAGAAAAATCAGTTATTTTCTTAATGTCTGAGGAAACGAACTTGCAAGAATATCACTATACACAGGCAGAAGTGGGTATGTGGGGCTCTGTGTTACCCTCAGGGTGGTGGCACACTATTTACAAAAATAGCCAGTCTTGAAATTGCCCAATTGCAGAGAAATTTGATTGTCCCAGAAATAAAATAAAGTAGTCCCCATCTTTATTTTGCTAGGGTCCCTGCAAAGCTTCAATTCAAAGTAATCAGTTGTGAAAAAGACTAAATGAAGATGCTTTGGGAGCCAGCAGATGACAGAGGTGGCTTTTCCATGACTGCGGTTTTCCCCAGACCTTTCTGGGCCTGGGGACTTCAGGGGCTTTTTAGGCTGAACCTGTAGTTTGGTATGATGGGGTGTCCCCTTTGGCGAGGACCCTAAGTTCTCTTCTCAATGAGAGGCCCAAGGGAACCTATTGCTTCTGTTTCAATGGTGGCCGCTGATGGCCTAACTGTTTCCACTGAATGTTCTGAACAGGAAAAGCAACTTGTCAGCCCGTGTTTCTGCATGTAGTGGCAGTGCGTAGGTATCTCCTGCGGGAAGCACCTGCTGACTCTACTGGGAAGCTGTGTTGGGACCTGGGGCACTGGGAGGTCAGCCCCCACAGTGGAGCTGCACCCCAAGCTCCCTCTTTCCTGGGCCCCTCTTTCGTCATCAGTTTCCGCTTGCCATTTTGCAGATGGAATAACAGCGGCACACAAGCTTGGCAGTTGTCTCTTAGCTACTTCCTCCTGACACTGGTTTGAAGAGCCCCACACTGCCGCAAAGAGGTGTCCCTAGAGACGTCCCAGGGTGGCTCTTCTTCAAGAGCTCTGGAGACACACCACGGTTCTGGCCCGATTCTTGCCACTTTGGATACAATGGGTGATCCTTAAACTTCTGCATGCATGAGATAGTCTACCTGCAGAGATCGGGCATCCTGTGTTCAGGTTGGGCCCACATGTCTTCGTTACCTCATGACTGCAGGTAATTCTTTTGCAACAACCAAAAGTACTGATGCAGAGATGGAGGAGGACCCCAAAACACCACCAATCACAATCCTGCAGGAACTGGCTCAGTGCAGATCGTGAGCAGTAAAGGAACAGAGAAGGTGTGTGCTGCGGGATGGGCAGGGCAGGGCTAGAGACAAGGGTGTGCTTAAACCAGATCTTGAAGGAAGACTCCATGCTCGGCAGTGATAGAGGGAAGACCTCGGAACAGGAAGTCAGGTTGAAAGGACTGTGTAGGAAGAGGAAAGGGCACATTCAGGAAGAGGGCAAGGTGCAGGGCGGAGTCCGGGTTCTGTTCTCAACAGTTTGGAATTCATTTGTAGGAAAAGCCCTTGAAGTTTATTGAGAAGTGCAGTCATCAGACCTCTGCTTTCCTTCCACAGTCACCAGAAGTAAAGCTGAGGTTGTGGGAGGCAGCATGAAGTGAACAGAAAGGGTAGCGGTGAGAAGAGGCGGGAGACGGAGCTGTTTTAAGACTCCTTCCTGCTCCCCATGTTCATGGGGGTGGCTCCATTCTCAGCTTCAGGCTTCCCCACACTCACACGGAGGCACCAGACAAACCGGGGCCCTGGCCTGCCCGTCTCCAGCTGGGCTGTCCACTCAGCCATGTTCACCAGCCAGGTCCACATGCAGATGCTCTCGGAACCCTAGAGATGTCCCTTCCCACCCCTTCAGAGGGTGTGGAAAGGAGCCCTGGAGCTTGGAGCACTTGTGTTCTTTTGAAAGTTCCTCTGCTGTTGTTGGAATTCACATGAAATGCTGAGTGGTCCATGGGCCTTTATAGCATGTGCTTCTTTTAATATGTAAATAGCATCTCCAGGGAGTATCTTTACCAGTTACGATCAAAATTCCCGTGAATGCTGCTGCCGAGTGCCGTCCAGTGGAAAGGCGGGCTCTTACAGCATGACACTGTGTCCCCATCCGCCTTACTGCCTGAATCTGACACCGCGTGACGTGCGGCTCTTCCCCCAAGTCAGAAGGATCATTAAAGGGAAACGCCTTGAGGTGATTCAGGACATCGAGGCCGCCAGGACAGTGTCACTAAAGACGCTTAGGAAAGAGGACTCCAGAGCTGCTGCAGGAAGTGGCGAGGGCCATGGGGTAAGTGTGTCCAAAGCCAGAGAGCGCATTGTGGGGGGAAGAATGGCCGCATGCCTTTTACTATCGTATATTTTTAAAAATTTAAACGTCAATCATATACCAATGGCAATGTGTCTTTCACTGAAGTGAGTTTAAAATGTAAACATTCATCATCTGTCGCGTCACAGTCCCCCATTTCCGGACGCGGGGGCCGGGACCTGCTCCCCACCATGGTGAAGCTGCCTGCGGGCCCCCTCTCCCTCCCACACCCCTGCGGCCAAGCTAGCAGGGAGGGCGGCGTCTCCGCAGCCTGGCAGCCAGGCCCTCAGTCACGAGGGGTCTGAGCTTGGGCACAGCCAGCCCTCAAACGTCACAAAAGCAGCTAAGAGGCGAAGAAATCCCCGAAGGGGTAAGCAGAAGCAGGTGGGGTGAGATGTGGCTTCATGCTGAGTTTCAGAGCTGGAAAATGAGTCACGGCTTGGGCTGTGCCGTCCAGTTCTGAGTCCCCGTCTTCACAGAGGAGAGGATCACAGGCCCTGAGCAGACACAAGGTCGGCTCAGCCCCGGCACCCTGCAGGGAGGGTCTCACACCGCAGCCCTCGGTCCCCTGCTGTTCTGCAGTATTGCTGCCCACGGACCACTGTCCATGACTCCTCTGGGAGTCTCTGAGTCCTTTCAATTCAGAAATTAAAATGACGCCAGGAGGCCTGGATACTCAGCGGGGCAGGCTCAGTGTGCGTCCTCTGCCTACCAGCTGCGTGGCCCCGGGCCAGGCCTCCTCTGAGCTGGTCACTTCTCAAAACGCAGGCTAACGTACTGCCTCTCCTCTCCGACAGCTTCTCTGAGGGCAAAATGAGCCATTTGATATGAAAATTCTTTGCAAACTATGAAAATGTGCCATTACCCTGGTGGACACAAAATCTGGGTGCAGCATGGGGCCCAGGACGCCCCATTCCGTGTGGCTCATAGTTTATCGTGGGCCCCTTTCGGGGTTACTGCTTCTCCCTGGCATGCAGGCTCTGGAAGCAGAGCCAGGTGTGGTCACTTCCTCTAGTTTGGTCACTGGCGCCTTAATTCACCTCTCCTGGTCTGCACCTTCGCCTTTACACGGGGACAGCATCTGATGTGTGAGGACTGGTGAACCAATACGTGTGAAGTACACCGGGCACTGTACCAACACGACCTGTCGTCACTAACATAGCTTCAGTCAGTGTAGTTTTAATTCATTCTGGTCCACATAAGGAGCGAGACGGAGGCCCACGCGGCCCAGCACGGGGCTCCTCCATCAGCCTCCGCCTCCTCGCCTCAGACGCAGCCTGGGGAGACAGAGAGGCCACTCATAGCTTGGGACAAGGTGATGGATCCCTCTTGTAGAGAAAGAAGACAAAACAGACAAACAAACAAACAAACAAACAAAAAACCCCACCTTCCTTCCACCCCCTTGTATTCATTGTCTGGGGCTGGGGAATTACAGTTAACTTATTGACAGCCAAAAAGACTGACAAATTTTATTAACTTTTTCTTTTGAGTGAGCTACCATGATGCTACTTTGACTTTTTAAAGTTTTGCTTTTATTAGCACTTATTTGCAGCACCCCATGATTGCATTTGTCTTGGAGAGAAATGAGGCAGGCACGTGACAAACGCATCCTAACTGCTCTTATGTCCTCTAACCCACCCTCGCGCCGTCTCTCGGTCCCCTTCCTGTTTCAAGCCATCTAAATTTTACATACACAGGGATGCCTGGGAAAAGGAGTGAAAACCAAGACGTGGCTAGACGCGGGGCGATCCGGGTCCACCACCTTCACAGAGGGCGATCCTTTACGGAGCAGTGGCTGGACGACCTCATGCGAAAGTGGCCTATTTTGGAGTGGCAGCTTCTGGACTCCCTTGATATACAAACACTGCAGAATTCGAAATTCGTGACATTCCAATTAATTCACTTTTTGGGCGTATACATTCACGCATCCCGCTAACACTCACTGACCACCTACCACGTGGTGGCCGCTGTGTTTGGCAGTGGAGATGTATCGTGGAATAAAGCAGACAGGACCGCCAATGCGAACATCTTAAATCTACCTGAGGAGATTGAAAGCTAAGCAAGTAAATGGTTGAATAAAAGAAAATGATCCAGAGCTCTGAATTGCATGAGCTGGTGCGGGGGCTAAATGCCATCATGATGCTCTCCTCTGGGTTCTCAAGCGATGCCTTCCAGAGTCCAGAGCTGAGCCTTTGCACTTCACCCCTGTTGAAGAAAGTTGCCTACAAGTCCACTTCCTTGCAGGTCAAACTGGTGTTCTAGCAGAAACCTCCCCGCTGGCTGTCCTGGGAATCCATGCATGTGATCAAACTGCGAGACCTTGGCACCCAGCATGATATTCTGCAGACCCTGAGTGATACTCAGAAATGTGGGGGTGCTGGGGAAGATGGAGGAGTAGGAGAACAGTGAGCCCCGGATTCTGGGCTCCAGAGCAGCTCAGGAGCTTGTGTGTGCAGTAGCCCCGAGCCCCGCGGCCCAGCTCTTCCTCCTGAAGCTGCGGTTTCTTTCCCTTGCAGCCCCTTGCAGGGTGACTCGTGACCCTCCCAGCCCCCTCCAGCTGCAGCGATTTGTTGTGCAGGGTCCAAGATGCTGCCAGGGTCTGTGTGGGTGACATCAAGACGGCCTCGAGGGTCTGATGGAAGCCCCCACCCTCCCTCAGCACAATGACGCCCTTGTAGTTTGACCCTTTTTTTCTGTCCCTGCAATGAAAATTCTGTCCCTCACCTCTATATAGAAGAAGCACCCCTTGGATGGAGGTGCTGACACGGGCAGGGGTTCCCCCTGGAAATATCTTGGGGGCGGAGGGCTTCGGTGATCTCCCAAGACCCGATAACCCCCGTGTGGCTGGATCCTGAGCGGTCAGCAGAGGGCAGGACCCGACTCTGCCTGTGCCCCTCGTCCCTGCCGTCCCTGCCTGCTTCCCGCGCCCTGTGCCCGTGGGCTCCCTGTCTGGGTCCTGTGCGGGCTGCGCCTTGACAGGCCGTGTCTGTCAGCCACACGCTGCTTGGCTCTTCTGCCACCAATTGCGGCATTGCTAATAAACAACCACACCAAGGCCGTATTTCCCAGTGCCTGTCAGGTGGCCGCTTTCCTGGGTGAAATAAAAGTCCTATTAACATGCTCCTCCTCATTGCCTCTGACAGCTTGATTAATTAGGCCTTCTCTTTAGATGACCTCCTTGCTGACATGACAAGGAGGTGAATATAAAATGGATAGTTTGCCCACATGATGGGCTACTGCGGGTTTGGGATTTTTATCAGATCCGACCGTCAGAAGTTATGAAGTTGCAGGAAATTCACGGTGTGCGCTGCCCAGGGGGACAGCTCCGGGTCCAGTGCGCTCTGGTGTCCGGGTGGGCCTTGTATCCCAGGTACGCAGGACAGAGAGTGCCCCCTGGCAGCCACACAGCGCCCGGCTGTCCATGCCGACCCTTGGCTCGTACAGCCCCGTTGAGAGCACACAAGTCGCATGTTCTCGTCACACCACGGACTAAAGTGACCTGTTGTTTTCAGCAGGTGTTGCTTCCCTCCATCCCGCTCGGAGACGCAGCTTTAAGGATGTGGGTGCTCTGCCTCTCAGAGCCCTAATGCGAAGCCATCACCAAGGATCCCTTGAATGAGCGATGACGTTTTCCTTCGGAGTCACTGTTTTTGGGGAAAGCAGGACCTTAGACATAGAAAGTCATCATGGATGGGACCGGGCCTGGGAGGTGGTGGTTTCCACGGTAGAAGCGCGGATGGCCGGGCCAGCCGCTTCAGCGAGGGGTCCGCTGAGGAAGCCCTTAGCCGGATTGCAGCACGCAAGGGGCTAATCGCGCTCTGCGGTGGAGCAGGTTGTGGAGTTGGCCGAAACCCCGCCTGCACGGAGGAAGGAGCAGCCTGACCGACAGCGGAGGCTGCAGCAGGGCCAGGGCAGGGGCGCCAGGAGGGGCAGGCTGTTTGTTTCTTCTCCCCACCTGCATTGATTTTTGTATTTACTTTCCCCTTTGCAGTGCGTTAATTTATTCTATTTAAGCAAACATCATAGCACCTAGCACTTTCCAAACGTGCCGTTCCGTCCTCCTGTCTTCCAGAGAAAAATGGCTTTAGTGATGCTGAGATCGCTAGCGCAGAGCTTGGTAAAGGGTCGCCGGGATGAGCTTCGTACAGGACAAGCACCCACTGGGTGAGATCCGAAGAGCTGGGTTAGGAGAGCGAGCTGTCCAGCCACCCTGAACGTAGCCCATGTTCTCTACACGGTCAGACTTCCCAGGGCCAGGGAGAGCTCACAGCCTTCAACTCTGACTGCAGGCCTATCCACTTTGTATTAGTCCAAATTGGGCTGGGTTTGAAGCTATCAACGACCATCTAAATGAAACGATGGCACCAGGAGAACACAGGGACCTCAAGAAGGTGCACACTCCCATTGCCGTGACGTCGAAGATGGTGTTAGTGACGCTAGGTGAGGGAGTGGAACTAAAGATGGCCTGAACCATAGCGGATGTTCGTGCCCCTAGGTTCACTGCAGCCTTATCCATGATGGCTGGAAGGTGCGAGCATCCAAAGTGTCCATCAGCAGATGAACAAAGAAAGCATATATTTCTACGCGGGAGTGGTACTCAGCTTGAAAAGCAAGGAGATCGCAACACATACCACAGCATAGATGAACCCTGACGCCATCGTGCTACGTCAAATAAAAATAAGCCAGATACAGAAAGACCAGTATTTGTTCGATTCTACTCAGGAAGTGCTTAGAGTCGTCAAGTTTGCAGAGATAGAAAGCGGAATCTGCCTGTGGCTGGGATGGCTGGAATGATGTGTGGAGTTTTCACTTGGGAAGATAGAAATGTTTTGGAGGTGGATGGTTGTGATGCTTGCAAAATACTGTGAATGGGTTTACTGCCACTTAACTATACACTGAGCCCAGTTAAATGGTAAAATGTGTGTTATGTGTATTCTACCCCAATCTCTTAGAAAGGTTACACTGATTAGTGACAGATGAGACTGCTGATAGCATGTAAAGCTGTTTGGCCTGAGAGTCGGCAAGTGTGGAATCTGGTTGCTGATGGTAGCTGAAGGTGTCCCCAAGTCCTCTTGGCTCTGGGTGCCTGATTTTCCCCCTGTGATATGAGAGGGTTCAGTGGCATTCCCGGGATGCCAGTCTTCCATGCTTGGAGCCTTCCTCCACCACCAAGCTCTCTACCAGACATTTTAGTGAGGTCAGCCTGGCTTTTGCTCTTTATTTTTCCATGGCACAGGTCATTCAGGCAATGACTGCAAACCTAGAGCAGGTGTTGTCAGGGGAAAAGAGGAAAAGAAGACAGAAGCTATAAAGGGACTGCTCATCTCCCCCAAACTTAATTTCACAATTCCCAAAGAGGAAAGGAAATTAATGTAGCTGCTGTTAAGAAATTGCCGTGTGTCCTGTCCTTTCATCCCAATGTGGATGATCACTGAATCCCAGAAATCCCCAACAGATAAGTCAGGCCGTGCCGAAATCTGTTTAATCAAGGTCGCTGGCGGGCTGCTTCTGCGTCACACACAGTGACAGGACTTGAAGACACTGCAGCTGTCACGAGCCCATCTGAAACTCTTTCTTGTTTGAGCACAAGAGTTTTATAACTAGAATAAATTAAATGGGTAGAAAATAGCCCCCAGACAGTGTGCAGTTAGAAAAGCCAAAAGGAAAAGTAGAATGAAGCAAGATTACAATAAATATCTTTTTAAAAATGATCCAATGTGTTTATCCGTTTTGCATCTTACCTTGTCATGGAATTTAGGGTCACGCTGAATGGACCCTGTCTTGTCTCAGCCCCACAGTGAGTTCGTCCGGAACATTTACTGCACATGAACTTAGCTTTCATGTGCAGGGCATCTTGGAAAAATGTGTCTTTGTTTAAAAAACAACACGACGATGTGTTTGAGCGTAATTTAGAAACCATTGCTAATTTCCAGTCATGTTGGGGAATCCTTTCCTCCAGAAAGGCAAGTGCATTTGGTGTGTTTGAAACGCATCGTGAATTGAGCAGAATAATTTGCAGCGATTGAAAGTAACAACTTGGCCCCTGCACAGGGCTTTATGTTCATTTCTTTGCAATCGGGTGGAATGCAGATCAGGCCAGGCCAGTTCTGCCTTGCAAGTCAATTTCTTCTCTCTTCTGTGCTTTAAGGGTAGACTTTTCACTCACCACAACAACGCCATCCTGTCTGGTGGCTTTCTCACTTTTCCAGTGAACAACCATTTATTTATTTACTCGTTTTTGAACTCATGACAGTAAATTTGGGTCAAGTTTCTTTCAAAAATAATGCACAGGAATTTATGCTGCTTTGGAACTGGTGCTGTTTCCTGAAGCTCTTAAGCCCCTCCGCAGTTCGCGTCGTTCATCCGCCGGTTAGAGGGTAGCACACGGTTCCAGGCACCTGGGAGCCAGGGAGGAGCAGAGGCCCCACAACTGCTCAGGCTGAGTTTGCTCTCCTGTTACGCAGTCATCCTTATGTTGAGAAATGTCAGCGATGCCTCCTGTCCTTAGGTGGACGGGAAATCCATCAGCCCAGCTCCGGGTCACTCTCCTGAGACAGAAGGTGATGGAGGAGAGGAGTACTGCTTATTATCCCACTGGGTACAAATGCCAGACACATCTGAGCGTGGCTCCCACCTATGCTGGTGGCCTTGGACAAGTCACCTAATGTCCTCAAGCTCTGGATGCCTCTGCTGGCGAAGAGAAGGGGCTGTCGGCTCAGCAGTGATACTGCGCCCAGCCTGGTGCCTGGTGCCTGACCGAAGAAGCCGAACTGCTGCTTGATGTTAACCGCTACTTGTTTGCTGTCTGCTCTTCATAAACGTGCTGTCCCTTTGGCGGTGTTTCTGATACACTGCTTCCAACCAGGTCGCCAGCGAGTGGATGGGCCAGCAGGTGGGGAAGGACTGGTTTCCAGAGTCTCGGTGTGTGTCAGCAGAGAAGGCAGATGTTAGTGTTATGTGTGGATAGTTGCTCTTCTGACTGATCCACAGCACATCCAAATCAAAACTGTTGGTGGTAAGTTTTTTAAAATGGGTCCCAAGAGCAAGTCTGCTGGCATGTCACCTTGCATGCGATACTTTCTGGAAGTTTCCTGGGTGCAGCTGGTCACTGTACTCACTGGGTGATGAACGACATGTTTGTTGTATGGTTGAATACAGTGCAGAATGGATGGCAAGCTTGTCTTATTATCTTAAAAGACTTTTACACCCTGTTCTCCTGCAGACCATGGAATCCATGGGCTCTCGCAGGGTGTTTGCCCTCTCCTCTTTCTCCGCGGCCCTGACTACCGCTTCACACACAGTGGGCAGTCAGCACGTGGTGCTGTATTTGCAAACTCACCAAATACCCATTGGTCTTATCTGACTAATGTCCACATCATGGATCTTAATTATCTGGATTCCTTTTCTGTTTATTCTAAATCTCTCCTAATTATTTTGGTATGGAGTCTCCTCTTCCCTCTTCCTCCTTCCAAAGAAATCTCAGAATCTCTTTGCAAACTGCCTTTCTTGAGTCTTCTCTGTTCATCTAAAGATTCTTTCCAGTAATTCTTCCATTTCTGCCTAAACTGTGTGTCTTGAGAACGTGTGTAGTGCTCCCTCTCACCATCTCTGAGCGGATCCCCTGGCTCTCCGCAGCTCAGCCAGAGAGACTGTGCAAGTCACATCACGTGGGTGCCAGGCACTAAGTGAGGCTGGTTGGGTGCAACAGGAAATGAGATGGAGTTCTGCTTCATGGAGCTTGCACTCCAGCAAAGGGTCACTGCCGAGGTCATGTGTCACTGTGACACTTAGGGAATAAGAAGGACGTCCAGCCTAGCCCAGGGATGGAGCTCAGCTCTTGATCCCACTGAGTTCCTAATAGGGAAACATTTGTAAAAAAGAAAGCAGGGCAAGAGAATGAAGGCCACGGTGCTGGAAGAGCATTTGGGGACCAAAACTTTACAAGTGTTTCCCACTTTTATAATTGGGATTGAATTAAAGGACACAGTGGGAGAGAAATAAGAGAATGAACCATGGAATCACAGATCTGTTGCCAGGTCCCTGGAACAGAGGGGCATCTTTTGGAGACATAATTAAGCCACGACCACAAGATTGTAGTCAATTATAAGTATTTTATACATTGCAGATGTTTCAGAGAGTGATCGGTTTCATGGAAGGGGACGGCCGCAAATGCATAAAAATGTGATCTCTCACTGGTTCCATTTCTGATTTTCCACATGGAACAGATGCCCTTAACTGTCTCATGGTCAACCCAGAATTGTGAAAGTCTGGGAAGATTAGAAGGAGAGTGAATGTCTACTTATGCCTTTTCTCAGCAGCGTTGGAAACCATGTGTCGCTGTAATGACTCCTGGGAACTATTTGGTCAGCAAATGCTTCAGCTGTAATTAAAAGGGCATTTCTTTGGTTTTAATTTCTTTTGATTAATTAAAAAAATGTGTCATCTGGGTATGGGGAAGTAGAGTCCCTTCCTAGAAATGAGAAAATACTAGTTGTGAAACCGAGAAGCAGGGTTTCCCAGGGAGCCCGCTCAGACCCCCAGTCCTGCGGGGGAGCTCCGGGAGACTTGGGTGTGCAAGGGCTGTGCACAGCACGCTCTCACACGGTTCCCAGCGTGCCAGCCCCGGGGCAGTCCAAACACACTGACGTCCTGACATTTGACCTCAGCACCCCGCCCTCAACCTCAGAAAACGCACTTTGGGGAACCCGGAAGTCGAGGGGTTTCTTCGCGGCCTCTGCCTGCACCCACGTGGCAGCTCTGAGTTGATCGGACGCAGACCGCAGACGGAAGTCAAGGAACAATCCTGGGCCACGGATTCCCGGTGGTGCTGCCTCAGCCCAGCTCATGGAGCGTGCGAGGCCGCAGGTCGGCGGCCTGCAGTGCAAACGCACCGTGGGCTTGCGCTTGGACACGCAGGGCCTCTTCTTAGCCTGGCATCACCGACTTTACTGCTTAGAGGGAGGCATTCGCCCCCCTGTGCGTCTCTTCTTTCATCTGTGAAATGGCTACTGCTGTTCCTTCCCCACAGCTATCCTGTTGATGACCATTCATTCCAGTGTCTTGGAGTGTTTAGCATGGGGCAGCAGTGTTTTACTGTAAAGGGACAAGCAGGAAATATCTTAGACCTTGGAGACCACAGGTCACTGCTGCCAGTGCTCACTCTGCTATGGCCCCAGGGAGGAAGCAGCCTGGACAGCACAGGACTGAACAGATGTGGTTGGGTCCCAATAAAACTTTGTCAAGGAGCCATCAACAACCCAGAATTGAATAAGGGTGGCTGTGTCTCAATAAAACTTTATTTAGCAACCATCAACAACACACATGTGGTTGTGTCCCAATAAAACTTTATTAGCAGCCATCAGCAACATAGAACTGAATAGATGTGGCTGTGTTCTAGTAAAACTTTATTTACAAAAACAGTCAGCCAGTGAGAACTGGTTCCTGGACCATAGTTTGCATAGTCTAGAGCATGTCAAGGGTTTTATATGTATATTACCTCTAGCTCCGTGGGACTGACACAATTCGCATTTTAATTTATACCTGAGGAAACTGAGGTACAAAGATGTTAAGAAACTTGCTTAAGGCAATGTCATTAATAAGTAGGCCCAAGAATTGTGCTCTTACCTGCAATACTAAACTCATTCCCTTACGACATCATGAAAATAGGTTAGAAATGACAAAGGAATATACAAGTAGAGGTAGTATTACCTAAGGAAATCCCTCTTGACATGGGCCGTGGAAGCAGTTACGTGTGAAAACTGTGTCTTTCCAAGTCACTCACCCCAGCTTGTCTCCACTCTGCTTCTATGCCTGCTTCTCCTCCACGTTCAGCAGTAGCTGGGATTTCTAATGTAAGGAAATCACTTTTTTTGGGGAGATTACCTAAATCTACCTGCAGTCCATGGAACATTCTAGCTACAGGGCGAATGTGCCTGTAACTTCCGAGGTTAGAGTCCTGGGATGCTATGGACTTGAGCAGAACAGGAAACCTCAGGGCCTAGTTCCAGCCAGCACAGATGATTTCTTAATAAAAATTAACCCCGTGCACATTTACTTATGTTTTTCTTCCTAAGTGGAGTAAAACTAGCCCTAGAGTCAAGTTTGAAATTATTTTCATAATTTTGGGTAATTAAGACACTTCCCAGATCTCATTAGCAAAAGCCCAAAATAGAATAATTGCCATATAATTAGTGATTGCCAAACCCACAGGGGTCTGGAGGGCTCGTTCTTCTCTGAATCTGGAAGCATGAGGGCCTGACCTGAGTCGGTCCGAGCCCGGGACACTTCCTGTCCACACGGCCTTCCCTTCCGGGCATTTGTTCAGTCCCGCCGTCTTGTCCACCCAACCATCGCCTGCCTTGAGTTCCCTGGATGTAGCGTCTGTTTTGACTTGGGTACTCCGTCTCCCTGGCTGGAGTTCTACTGTCTAACGGCATCTAGCGTGTTCCTTCTGGGTGGAACCCCAGACCAGGCGACTGGGGAGCAGGGGGACCGGAGGAGCAGGCGTCCCCACCCTCCAGGCGCCCTGGGCTGGTCGAGGAGGAGACGGCAGGGCATGGACAGTGCGGGTGCAGGCAGGATGGCAGGTCTGTCACAGCTTTGGCGTTCTGAGGTTTTGAGTTGGGCATCCTGCTTTTCTCCAGCACTTTGTGTGATTTTCAGGGCTTCCCTGGTTATCTTTGTTGATCTCAAAGTAATCCTGGGAGGCGGTACAGGCAGGACAGCAGTTAACACTGTCTTTCACCTGCAGAAACCGAGGGCCGGGGATTTGGTACTTACTGTAAGGCCCTGCGAATTTCTTTGTGTTTCAAAACAACTAAATAGACCTCCCTCCTTCCCTCTGGCCCTGCCTCTTCTTAGTGGGATACGCAGGAGTATCCTGGGCTGTGGGGTCAGGCTCCCTGCTGTCAAATCCAGCTCAGTACTTGGCCCTGACTCTTTGATCAGTACCTTAAACTTCCCCAGCCCCATTCTTCAGAGGTCTGTAGCAGCAGTGGTGAACCTTTTAGAGCTTTCAATGATAACAAGTAGGCCACTGTGGCACGCGCGCCATAGGTTCGACACCACTGGTCTACAGCATCTACCTTGTGGGCCTCTCAATAGGGATTCAAGAACAAACATGAAGTTAAAGTACCTAGAAGATCAGTGGAACACCATCCAGAAGCAGTCCTCGCTGTCCTCCAGCTAGAACACAACGCCCGCTCTCCTTCCCCTGCCCCCAGTTCTAGACTCTGACTCCTTCACAAGACCACCAAGTCCCTGAGGATAACACCCATTTCTTGGCCCCTCCAGCACACAGTGGAGCTTGGTACATCCTGTTCCTTTACTGGACACCAAATGCTTAAAGTGTGTCAGGCACTGTTCTAAGCACTTGGCACTTCTGAACTAAGTTTGCAATAGTCTGTTGAGGTAGAAGAACCCCGTTAGGCCCATCACAGAGATAAGGAGACTGAGGCCCATGGAGCTCTGCCCAGTTCACCCAGCTCATGAGATCACTGTTCATCTCCTGAGGTAGGAAGTGAAGACAAGAGAGGGAGCCCTGGCCTGAGCGTCCAAGCACAGAGCTCAGAGTTGTTTGAGACGGCGTGACTCAGCCTCCTGGAGCTTCTCTCTCAGGAAGGCATGCACAGCTGTTGGGCCATGTGGCCGGCATTGCAGAGTCACAGGGACACCGAGTGGACAGGGCCGGGGCACACTGACACAGACGTCAGGGAGCAAAGAAGAAGCCCACCCTGAGCTGAGGGTGGGCGACTCAGGGTCGGACCCGAGAGCACTGCAGTACGAGGTGTGTCCAGCAATGACAATATCCATTAAAGTTAATTTCTTGGTAGAAGCCACTTAAATCTGATTGTTGTTTTAATTTGTTTCACTGCTAATTTCCTCCAGCTGAAATAGAGGCAGCTCGCTGCACCTCCCGCACCAGCCCGGGCAATCTCAGAGAGGTGACCCTTGCCGGCACCCTCGCCAGCACCTTCACCGGCCTGAGAATAGCCCTTGGGACCAGGATGCTCACCCGGGACATCTCAGGGTACACTGGTTTGTGAAAGGCGAGGCCTCATCTGGCGAACGCTGACTCTGTGATGCCACCCACAGCATCCACAGTAACTACTGGGGTGAGGTCCAGGACTTTTATTCTGAGATAGGCTCTTGAAAAAGTTGCCCGGGTTGGGTGTGAACTTGAAATCCTCCTGCCTCAGTCTTTCAAGTAGCTGGGATGATAGGCATGCACCACCCAGAAATGGGCTTTTAACCAAAATAGTTGTGCTTCTTGGAATTCTGATCCAGGACCTGCAGCATTGGGACCACCTTGATTCAGGTTAGAAATTCATGTTCTCAGCCCTGGGCTGACCCTGGGAATTGTCCCGTGAACGTGTCAGGGGACTCGGCTCATCTGTAGGTTGGGAACTGCTGCACACGTGACCCCGCGGTTCCAGAGCCTATCTTTGTATTCCAGAAGTGTCTCGTGTTTAGGACATGGCCGGCCAAATACAGCAAAGATAGAACTGACCTCCAGGAACTTACAGAGATGAGAGGAAGTTAAATTGTGTTCAGGCTGAGCGCTGTTATCTCAGGTTGCAGATTCCGTCGCCATGCGTGGCAGAAGCCAGGAGACGCCTCAGCGCTCTGCCCTCGGGCGGGCACAAGAAGGAACGGGATTAGGGTTAGGAAGGAGTCGGGGAAGGGACTGCAGGGGACAGCTCTGCGGGTCAGACCCCGGTCCCCGGCTTCCTGAGCCTGGTGTCTGTCTCCTGTGCGCGCTGAGCTTTTCCGGCCTCCTGTGCCCTGTCATTGTCCTGGGAAGAAGACTGAGGTTTCTGACACCGAATCCTTGCCCGTCACTTCCTGCTCCATCTGCTGAAGTGAACCCAGCGGGGCGCCAGTTCTTGGTGGAGACAGAGCTGGAAAACCCAGCCCCGCATGCCGCCAGCTCGTGTCCGTGGGAGGTCTCCAGGCGGCGGCAGCACTGCGGGGCTGTGGGCTCAGATTCTGGAGGCTGGGGGTTGGTTGTCCCTGCTCTTGGGCTCAGGACGCTTCCTCCTCTTCACATTTCTGGGGTTCCAGAGACTGCTTCTCTCTCTTTCTTACCATGATGTCCTTGGTCACATCCTCAGGAGCAGCATAGCTTTGGGCTATAGGTTGGACAACCACTGTGATGACTGAATATCCCTGCCACTTGTTCAGAGTTTTCCTTTGTAGAAAGAAAAAACTGACACCTAGAAATTGCCGCTTCTCAAGAAGTCAGGTAGTGCCAGGTTAGGCTGTGTTCGTTCAAATGCTTTGAGGAGGTGTTGGATCAGGCAGAGGCTGTGGCCATTTCACAGACACACGGCAGGTCACCAGGTGGAGTCCAGGGCAGGGGACAGCAGTCATACCAGGCAGTGGTGACCCATTTCCCACAGAACAGAATTCCAGACCCTTCACCCAACACCGGCACCACAGCAAGCGAGCAGGAATTAGTCCTGGGTGGAGCCCATGACAGGAGGAGCCCTCCCCGCGAGAGCGCCCTGGGGTCCCGCTCTGCAGCGATGCCAGCTCCGATTGGACTCGTGAGCAGATGGCGGGGTGACAGCGACACGGACGGCAGGCGTGCCCCAGGCGCTGAGCCCGGACAGAAGTTCATGCGTTCAAAGCCCCCGCGCCTCTGAGCAGGTGGGTTGTGCTTTCCCCATCCACTCCCGGCTGGGAAGATTAAAGAGAGAATGCCTTCGAGTCAAACCGGAAAGCAGTGGGCTTCGGCTAATAAGAAAATAATGATCTAAATTTTGTTTTGCGATTTTTAAAATTTTCTCCACATTTTTAAATTTTCATTTTTGTTATCCATGTTCGCGGTCCCCGAGAACTGCACTGGCAGTGGGAGTTGATGTGTGCACACAGCACTTCTTACTCCTCTTTTCAACGCTTCCCCTCCTCCCGCCATCTCTCGGACACCTTCCCTTCTGCAGAAGACCTTGAAGGAACGTCACTGCAGGAATGGCAGTGCTGCTTCGTCTCCCTCCTGCCCTGCGGGGCCGAGGTCACTGAACTGGCGCTGGTCACCAGGGAGGCGAGGAAGGGGGAGCCCAGGACCTGTCTCTGCTACCCGTGAAACTGGGAGAGTTACTCTGAGGATGTGATTGAACAAAGGATCCTGCCATGGGCAGATCGCGCCGGGTGCTGGTGCAATCACACAGGCCAGTGAAGAGGGAGCCAGGGTCCCAGAAAGAGAAGGAACTGTGACCGCAGGCACAGAGGCCATCGTGGCCCAGCCCCAGGAACCCAGGCTTGTGGCCCCTCCCGAAGCTGGAAAAGGCGGAGTTCCCTCCTCCCCAAAGGACCCTGAAAGGACCCAGCCTGTCAATGCCTTCTCGTTTGTCCAGCGACACCAGTTCCGGACTTCTGCCTTCAGAAATTGAAAGACAATGAGTTTGTGCTGTTTTGCATCACTAGGTTTGTGGAAATTCATTATAGCAGCAACAGCAAAGCAACATAAAGGTGTAAAGACCGCCTGGAGATCCCCCACAGCATGGGCAAACCTTGCGCGCGTCCTTTGTGGAAAGGGACCCATCCTCAGACACTGCCATTCTCTGTTGCAAAAGGGTAAAATTTGAACCTCAGAAAATGTCCAGATTTGGTCTCAGAGAGTCAGGGCCGTGGGACACTGGTGCAAGGGACCGGTGTGAGCAACGCACAGCTGACAGGACCCCCGGGTGGGCCTGGCCTCGCCCAGCCGGCAGCGCTCCCCAGTGTGAGGCTCAAGGACGTCGGTGACGAAGCACGGGCCTCCGGGTGCCTTTGCCTCGCTTCCCTCATTTGTGGAGTGAGACTGCTCAGGGCATCTCCCTCTGCTGGTGCTGCGGGTAGGAAGGGGTGTGCCGGAAGTGGCTTCCAGGACCCCCTTACGTGAGTGGGACCTCGTATGGTTGCATTTCTAAGCCATGGGACGGGGTTGCAGAGCCCGGGTGTTCAGGGCCTGCGCAGAGTCTGGTTCGGCAGGGGTCTGCGCTCTACGGCTTCTCAGAGACTTCTGCTGTGGCAGCGATCACTGTGCACCCCCAGGCCGGGGACAGCAGGAGCCTTCTCCAGCTTGCCCGAGCACGGAACCCTCTGACCCAGAGCACTCTCGGGAGATCACATCTGTGGGACACAGCGTGGGAAACAGTGCCTGGAAAATCACACCCGGAAATCTCGGTGCGCCTCTCCCCAGCCCGGTGTCCCTGTCCCGGCCCCGAGAGCCACCACTGACCTGGAGACGGAGGAACCCGATCCACCCGGGCAAGGAGCCGAGTCACGGTGCACAGCTGGAGCGCGCAGGGCTTTTCCCGCTCCTGTTGTTCTAACACCATCCTTCTCGTGTGTGTTAGTTTTCCTCTGAATCTCCTTGCTTCTGGGAGCTAGCAAGGCGACCTGGTGTCTCTCCCACGCAGTGACACTGAAGTCCCAACCAGGCGGCCTAGACAGAATGTCATGTGGGGTTCGCAATTTTGGGGCCAATGCCTTTATTTTCAAAGGCTCTCTGTCCTTTTATGAGCAAATAGGCAGGAACATCTGCATCAGAATGATGATCGGGCTCCTCACAGTAAGCAATTTTCAAAAAGGAATTGTGTGTTTTATAGACTGAAAGGATAGCATCACTGGATTGTATTCATTTCGGGACATTAAAAAAAATTTCCAGCATAGTGTCATTCCCTTCCCTTGGCAAGCCTCGGGTAAACAGAGGAAATCTAATTTCTGGGGCATTTCATTTCCAGCAAGCAGACCTGGTGCACAGAAACACGCCTGCCTTTCAGAACTGAAATGCTACACATTCAGTTAAGCGTAGACATTCAGGCTTTGTTTTGTTCTATTTTGAAAGCTATAAAGAAGGGCCATAAACTGTAGCCCTCTTTATTTTTAGCAGACACCTCAAGAAAACCTTGAACAATGTTCTATTTATAAAACAAAGAGTGTTTTCATGCAGACTTGCTTGGTAATAAGAGAAGAAGAGTAGGCCTGGGTATTAGAAAAATGAAATGTTTCTGTTTTCAATTTTCCTGAAATGCATCAGAACCTCTTTAAGAAACAACAAAGCCATGAACCTGGTTTAGTTTTGGGCAAATGAGAGGTTACCGGGAGATGGATAGACTGGTTAATATCGTGACCCAGCGCTGGGAACGGAATGTGTCTTGCCTTGCGCTTACAAATGGGGTCGTTTTCCGGGAGTCTGGCTCCTGTGGGTCACGCTGCTCAGTGAGACAGCAGACTCACTTTTCTAGCTAAATTAGTTCGGTGTCACATTATCGAGAATGTTTATAATTTGATCATCCTTCCAGGCATTAAAAGGATGAAGAAGAAACCTTGGTTGAGTAGATTGGGTAGCTGGAAAAGACTGCAGAAACTCCAAGTTAGTTATCAGTGGCCTGGATGGTTGTGTTGGAAGCAGACTCCTCCGTCCCCCGCCTTTATCACTCTGACCAATCACAGGCCGCGCTGCTCTCCTAAACCTCAGCGATGCTGACGCCAATGCTGATGATGGTGATGACGGTGCCGGAGTGCAGCTGGTCCTCAGGGAGTGGCGCGCGCTCTGCTGGGAGCTCTCCGTGGCTCACTTTATTCCATTTTCTCACCATGAGCCCGGGATCTATAGTCGCAGAGAAGGGGACACTGAGGCTCAGAGAGCCGAGGCGATGACTTTCCCGTGTTCCACCCCGGAGAGGGGCCCTGCTCCCTGCTCCCTCATGGGCCCAGCCGCGGCCACCCGCTCCGTCCAGGGCTCCCTGGGAAGGCAGACGTCTGTGTCCACCGCCTGGGTTTTCTTTCCTTCAGTCCATGTTTGCTGGCCGCAATGATCACATCCGTCGCGGGGAGTGGGTGCAGGGACAGGACACATCTGAGTTCACTTTGCACCCGCTTCCTCCCCCCCCCAGCTCTTGGTTTCCTTCCCCTTCACAGAAGCTCTGTCTCTATCATCTGTCTTTTGTTTTGCACTTACATTTATTTCTGCTTTGAATTTCTCGTGTAAGAGACGCCATGCAATACTTCAGCTTGTGTGTCTGTTTTATTTCACTCAGCATTGTGATTTCAAAGTGCATCCGTTTTCCTGCCAGTGACTCTAGCTCATCCTTCTTTATGGCAGAGTAGTGCTCCACTGTGTGTGAACGCCACATTCTCTTTATCCATTCATCTGCTGGTGGGCATATGGGCTGCTTCCCAAATTTAGCTACAGTGACTGTGTGCTGTCACAGGGGTCTGCAGAGACCGCTGTGACGTGATGTCTTTCACTGTTTTGGGAAGATACCTAGAAAGGGAATAGCTGGGGCAAATGGAATTTCACCCGCGTGTGTATGCTAAAAACTCAAGGAGGCTTGGGCTCCAAGGAAAAGCCCTGCCCCTCTGTCCAGAAGCTCGACTTCCTCCCCTTCCCTCGTCCCCACCCTTGTGTTAGCCGCTCACCTCTTGCAGATTCCCAGGGGACACACAGCTCTGCCACCTGGCGGCTCTGATTGAGCCCTGACAGTGAGATGCACGGTGAGGGTTTGGCGCCTGTGTGTACGCCAGGGGCGAGAGAGCTGCGGCCTGTCTCTGTGTGTGTGTATTTATTGATCGTTGCAGAACAGGAGGTTGAACACTGGAGCTTCTCACTAAGCTGTCTCCTCGCCCTTTTTTGCATTATTTTTTATGTTGAGATGGTCTTGTCCACTGAGTTACCCAAGCTAGGCTAGAATTTGTGATCCTCCTGCCTCAGCCTCCCAGAGTGCTATAATTACAGATGGGCACCACTATGCCCAGTTTGGGTTGATTTTTATCAAGCAACGCATGTCTTGAGATGTATCTGTGTTGCTATCTCATCTTCATAATCAATATGCATGCAATATACATTTTAATGGATATTCCGGTGATGGTAATTTTTAAAACTATTCCTTTTTAATGCAGAGTGTACGGTGTAACCGTTTCCAATATTTGGCCCTTATAAATAATCCTTACAGTGAACAATGTTGTGTGCACCATTTTATATGCTTTTGGATTATCCCATTAGCACGTCCCTTTTAAGTGGGGTCACTAAATCGGAATATAAGCGTCTGTATGGAGAGCGCTGTCCCATAGAAACCTGACATGGATCACGTGTGAGTTTAAAAGTTGTCATAGCCGTGTTACAAAGTAAAAGGCTAAAATTCTTTTTAATAATATATTGGATGAAACCTTGTTATCTAAAATATTATCATTTGAACATGTATCTAATATAAAAACTGTTGAGATGTGTTTACATCCTTTGTACGAAGCATCCAGAATCTAGCGTGTTTTCCACATGTGTGGCTTCTCTCAGTTCAGCCCAGCCGGGTGACCGGTGACGACTCAGTGACCATCACGTTGGGCAGCACTGGCCTTTGCTGTATATATATATTTTTTCTGGTATTTGTAAACAGCTTTTGCTTTCTTAAAGGCCCAACCTTAACTCCCCTCACTCCATCCCGACTCCGATCACGTTTTCCTGTCGTCTCTGTGGTGTCAGGCATTTTGCCAGCTCTTGGGAGACCCCAAGAAGAACCCAGTCACACAGCACCATCGGGGGAGGGGAACATGTGCTCACCGCAGAACGCAGACCCCATTGTTTGTTAGAAGAAAGCGGAAACACACGCCCAAGGCACGCACACACATGCACCCCAGGCATGACACAGAGTGTGGGGGGAGATAATTACCAGCGGAGCCTTGGGGGCGCAGTAAAACCTTAATGGGCAGAGAAGGGAGAGGGTCCTGCCTGCGACTGTCTCGTTACCCCAGACAGTAGGACGGCACCGGGCCCAGAGCTCTGCAGTGGAAGGTGCAGCCCGTGATGTTCACGGAGCCCAACTAATAACCCACGGCTGGCTGGCACCAGTGGGGAGACGCCAGGTCCCCCTGCTGTGCCTCTGACCCAGAGCCAGGTCCAGGGCTCACCCCTTCCTCTGACGGTGCATCCTGCTGGGGAGGGGGGCAGGCAGAGCTCTCTCGCCATCCTAAATCGGTCTGGACTGAGACCAGTCATTCACAGCCCAAATGGTGGAAGAGTGGGGTCCAGTGCTTTAACTTGCTTCTGACCTGATTGTCACTTACCCCATTCCTCTGAGCCTTTCAACAGCGCGGTCAGGCCGCGGGACAAACAGTGACTGGGAGTCGGAGACATTTTAGCCAAAGGTGCACACTCCGATTTTGCAAGCCGCTTACATGGGCATTTGTTTGACAGCCTTGCGTGTTTCATGGGGATTACCGTCCCCTTCTCTCGTCATTCAGAAAATGAGAATTCAGAGAGGTCACTGCTCAAGGTGGCGGGTCCTGTGAGTCAGCAGAGTCCTAGGGGAACCCACATCCTCTAACTCACAAGTCGCTGTCTCCCTCGGTGTCCTCCCCGAGCTGTCCTCTGTGTCAAGGACTGCTGTCCATTGCTATGCTGAGCCCCTTGATTTTTCCGAAGTGTAAGAAATGGAGACAAGGTAAACTTGCTGGTGATGAGAAAAAGATAAGTTAGAAAACAAAAACTAAGGGATTAGCTGCATTCATATTTATAATGATGCTAATGTTTATCATGACAAGAAGAACTACCATGTAATTCTTAGTTTAGGGCAGAGTCTGCTAAACATATCGCATGCATCATCACATTTAATCCTCAGAACAAAGCCTGCAGGATTGGTGTTATTATCTCGACTTTGTAGATGTGAACACAAGAGCCGGATGGATGACCTTGCCCAGGGTCGTGTGCCAAGGAGAAAGCAGTACAAACCTAAGCCAAACCTGTAAAGTTCTATTTTGCATTACAAAATTCTGTTCATGCTACATCTGTGTAGGTGACCGACAGCAAGTTCCTAAAGTTCTCCTTTCTATTCATCATTTTCTCTAATACTAACGTCTTGCTCACCTCTTAGGGTTATGTCGAATTAATAAACAGGAAAATGAGCTGTAATGAGTAAAGTGTTATGCAGATACATACAGGGCTGTCTGCCTTTACCCTGAAATTCCCCGATTAGAAGAAGAATGGCTCTAGCATCGGGTAGAAGCCCAGCAAGTGTATATTGCACTCACTCAGTGATTCAGTGAGTTTGCTGCCTGAGAGGCCTTCCTAGGTCCACAAAAGGAAATGAGGAGTAGACAGAAACAAGACAGGGCTTGTGTGAGCTTCCTGAGCAAAATACCCCAAATCTACTGATTTTTTCACATCCCTGGGGCGGTGCCCAAGGAGCAGAGTCAAAGTAGATAGTTCTCCAAAGTCTTCCATCAGCTTCACTTGCATTTCACCACATTAGGGTTTTTATACTGAATAATTCTTTCTCTCCACATGATATGCATTATTTTAAAACTAATAAATAATAGAGGGAAAGAGGAAAAATCACTCATAACCTCCTTCCCCAGATAACAGTTTGGCATTTTGTTCTGTTTGCTTTTTTCTCAGCATTTTTTGCATACTTGCATGCACACTGATTTGAGAGATAGTACTTTGGACTTCCACTCCATTGAGAAATACACACTTTCTCACGAAGTTAGACTCTATTGAACCTGCATTCTTAACTGGATTCAGCCAGTAAATACTCAAGTACCTGCTGTCAGCCAGGGGCAGGGACACGGTGGTTACCGGGACTGGAGTCGCCGAGCTTCTGCTCTGCCCTTTTATGGTTAGTGGCCACGTAGGATTTTATTGCCCACTTGCCATTTATTCTCCATGGGTCTGGATTTTAGATAGCAGGCTTCTTAGTAGAGTAGCGAAACCCTCCCAGCACTGTTTCCCTTGGGACCCCAGACTATGAAGTAATTTGCAAGAGAAACCTACAGTCACAGCATAAAGATGTGGCACCCACAAAAACACTTCCTACCCTGAGCTGAGCACGTTGAAGCATTGCTCTTTCCTGTCTTTGGGGGCAGAGATCTCATGGATCCTAGTCAGGTACACGGTTCTTGAGAGGTCACTGTGAGATGAGACAAAATCCAGCCCCCGCAACCCGCCTTCCCCTTCTCCTTACTTTGGGGAAATCCAAGTTAGGATGGCAGCCTCCACGTGCAGGTCCCCAGGAGGCTCGGGTGCTCTGTGCCCAGCTCCACCCTGGGCTGTTTGCCCTGCTCCTCCGCCAGCCAAGGTGTGACGGGGCTCTGTGTGTGGTGGTCTTGGTTTCAGTGCAGGTCCCTCTAGCGGCCGTGGCCGAGGAGAGGAGAGACGGATCGCGCTGGTTTCCAGGGCTGGGGAGAATGAGGGCTTCGTGGCCGTGGAGCTTCCGTGGGGGTGATGATGAATGCGGACACTCTTAACTGGCACTGGTCGAATCAGCTTCCCTCGACCCGGGTGACGCGCGGTGGAGGCCAGGCCGGGGCGGCCCACGTTGCCAGGCTTGAAGAAGGCCGCTGGTTAGCGAGAAGAGTGTAAGTGACAATTGCTCCCTGAGTCTGGGTTTTGCTGTGTGGAGGTGCTGGCCCCCGAGCATGACATTAATCAGTGGCCTATCAGTCTCACCAGTGAAACTCGCCTGTTACACATCTCCAAGAATCCAAAACAACTTCTCTGACCTTCCCCAGCTGAAGATCATCTGCCTGTTCAATCCAGCTCTTCCCCTTCTCGGTATTTTCCCGAAAGAGTCAGACGTCATACCACAGTGATCCGTGCATACCCACGTTTGCAGCAGCACAGCTCACAATCGCTGAACCTGGAAAAAGGCCTCAGTGTCCATCAGCAGATGAATGGACAAAGGAGAAGTGGTATTCTGCACAACGGAATACTATTCTGCCATAAAGAAGGAATTGCTTGAGTCATTTGCAGAAAAATAGATACACTTTGAGACACAGTGTTAAATGAAATAAATCAGACACACAACCTTAAAGACCCCATGGTTTTTTTTATATGGGAAACTCAAAGTATGAATAAATTAAAGAGCAAAATAAAAGATATGATAGGAAACAGGAAGATAGATCTTTGGCAGATGGGAAAAGGCCCAAGAGACGGAGAGAAGGGGAGGGAGGCGAGAGGAAGGAGACATGAAAGGAATCAAGATGCGTGTGTAGGCGCCGGGCGTGGTGGCGCACACCTTTAATCCCAGCACTCGGGAGGCTGAGGTAGGCGGAGCGTTGTGAGTTCGAGGCCGGCTAGGGCCACAACGTGAGCGCAAGGCCGGCCTGCGCTACATAGTGCGACCCTGCCTCAAAAAACAAGGGCCGGGAGTTTGGCTCAGCAGCTTAAGCGCCTGTCTGGCAGGTGCGAGGCTGTGAGTTCAATCCCCGGTGCCGCAAAAAAAAAAAAAAAAAAAAGATGTGCCGTGAAGGTGCTCCCCTGAGGAAGGTCATCATTATGGACTGCAAACACAGACTGATAGAAATAAAAATTTAAAGGCAAATCTGCCCACCTGGACAAAGCGCCTGCCCCGCCTTCCAGTTCCACCCTGTGCTTTCACCTTCTCGGCAGAGCAGGCGCCTTCCTGAAAACCAGCTGCTGCTTCTGAAAACCCGCGGACTGAGGCAGGGGCTCTGAAGAAGCACTCAGCCCCCGTCTAGCCGCCCAGGAGCCCCGGCCTGTCCCCCGAAGACCTCCAAAGCCTGCAGCGGTGGGGTCTAGGATTCAATGAGTCCTGCTTGGAAAATCCCAGAAAGAAGACGCGACTCGGGCAGTTCTGCGCATGTGCATGTGTGTATACTCACGAGCGCACGTGTTGGCGCACGTGGCTCACACACGTCACGCGTGAACCGAAGGCTGCGCATGCGCACTGCCCGCCAGCTGTCGTGTACACGATCACGGCTTCACACACACAGGCAGCTATGCTACCACCGCGCGCCAGCGTCCCGTTTGCCCGTCCTGCAGGGCTTCCCCAGGCCGGCTCAGCCCTGGAGTTGGCCCGGGGTAAACAGCCGCCCGCCCACCCGCCCGCCCAGGCTGCCTTGGGTTTGTGTCCCGATGGCTCCCGCCGGCCCCATGCGCGGGTCGTGGTGGACACACAAGACCTTCCCGAGACTGCGCTGAGGAAGCCTGCCCTGTGTCGACACCATGCGGCACAAGTTCTACCTGTGTGAACCCGGCGCCCTGCGCTGAGCCCCGGCCCAAGAGGCCAGGAACCTGGAATTTCAAGAGTAAGGGAGCGGCTGCCAGGCCTGCCCTGCGGGGTCCGAGTCTGGGGCACGGGGGCTGCAGGCCAGGAGCTGCCGGGCCGAGGAGCTGCTTTTCTCCCTCTCACCCGCCCGCCCTCCTTCCCTCACAAGGTTTTCTGATCCTTCCCTGGGCGGAGATGGGGCGCACATCGGCCCATGGCAATGAGGTGCTTTGTGCTACGTTTTCTTACAAGTTGGTTCCCATGTGGTGTTTGTTAGTCACAGCTAATTATTAAGTCTTTGGCCCAGCGATAGCCATTGTTCCCTGGGCTCCTCCCCCCTCTCCTGCCCCTACACCCCGTGGCTGCAGAACAAAACCCATTGTGAGGCTGCGGAGTTGGCTGTGCACACGTTTTCCAGGAGCCCCTGCGGGGCGCTGGGCCGGGCTTCCTGTTTTAGGTTGCGGCTGAGCAGCACGGCGCAGTCTCCGTGGAGGCTGGCACAGTCCGGCTCTGCTCTGCGCAGCCCGGGGGCCTCGCCCGAGCGCCCCCCAGCACGGAAGGCTGCAGAGAGGGATTTTCAGCTTCCAGAAAGACCCGGCTTGGCCTGCAGGGCTCCAAGGCCGGTGAGAAAGGAAGGGCGCTGCGGGAGTCAGCTGCTCGGGTCCCCCTTCCGGCCCCAGCCAAGGCGTCCCCGTCCTCGTCGGCTTCCCGTGCTGGGCTCCTGCCAGGATTTCCACACCCCAAAGCGGTCTTGTGATCCTGGGAATCCACCCACTCATTCATGGCCATGGCTCAGGGGAGGAAACGGCCAGGGACTCTGAGGTCCGAGGGAGCTGGCGCACTGAGGCCCGGATGGGAATTAATACCGGAACCTCTCGTCTCCTCCATGTGCCGAGGCTGGGCTGACTCCGAAATGCACATTTGGGCTGCTTTCCCCTTGGGTGGCCGCTGTCTGTGGCAGATCCGCACCTGGAGGATACGGCGGGCTGGAAAGTCCACAGGACACCTTGTGTTCGCTCTGGGCCCCTCAGTCGCCCGCCGGCCTGGTGCACGCCTCAGCCCTGGAGGCTGGGCGGGGCTGCCCTGCACCCCCTCTGTGCACACGGCACCCCACAGAAGCTGGCACGTTCGAAGGCTTTTGTGAGCATTGTGTGACGGAAGGACACGGACTTGGGCCTGGGTTCAGATCTTGACTCCGCACTGGTCCTGGCAGTAGGGGCAGCTCCCGGGGTGTCACTGAGTTCTGGTTTATCTAGGTACACAGTGACTTTCAGGATCGCCGTGCAAAATTCAATTCAGTCATATGCGTGAAGTTCTATAAACAGTGTCCCTGGACCTGATCACTGGATCAGCCTTCCTCTCCCTGTAACTCACCTACGCCTGCCCCCAAGAACGGCGTGGCCCAGTCAGCATATGACTCATAAAAGACATTTTACAACTTCATCCTTAACTTGGAAGCTTCTGGATTTTGTCACAAGCTTGACATTAACCAAATGAAATCTATAGATGATGTTTGTCTTAATCTTTTACTGAGCACTTATAAAACCAAGAATTTCCGGGGGGAATATGGCCTGGGCTTCTAAGAGAAAATTCCGTGAGGGAAAATTGGAAAGACTGAAAGGATCAAGTCTTGTTTTTTGGCTCTGGCAGACTCCAGAGTCCTGGGGCATAGAGCAGC
>RJWM01015004.1:0-49082 GCA_004363535.1 Dasyprocta punctata
TGCGGCTATAAACATGGGTGTGCATATATCAGTGTGGTATAATACTTTTAATACTTTGGGGAAGATACCAAGAAAGGGAATAATTTGGCAGAAGGGACCTCCAGTTTTAGTTTTAGGTTTTTCACTATACAGGTTCTTCCTATGCAAGAACAAGGGATGTCATTCCATTTTCTGATATCTTCAATTTCCTTTCAGAGAAGTATTGCAGCTTTTAATGTAGAGGTGTTTTTTTCTTTGCTTTTCTGTTTTTTTTTTTTTTTTTTTTTTTTTTTTTTTTTTTTTTTTTTTTTTTTTTTTTTTTTTTTTTTTTTTTTTGTCAGATTGATTCCTAAGTATTTCATTTTGGGGGATGGTATTGTTAAAGATAGTTTTCCTTATTTCTCTCTCAGTGAGTTTGTTATTTGTATATGGGAATGCTATTGATTTTTTAGTGTTGACTTCATATCCAACTACACTACTGAATTTGGTTATTAAATATAGAAGTCTTTTCATTGAATTTTTGGAATCTTTTATGTAGAGTTTTACATTGTCAGCAAATACTGATTATTTAGCTTTTTCCTTTCCTCTCCTTATTCCTTTCATTTCCTACTCTTGTCTAATTGCTTTGGCTCATGTTTCCAGAACTGTAAGAGCGATGACAGTGGACCACCTTTTCATGTTCCTGATTGTAGAGTGAATACTTTCAATTTTTGTCCATTTAGTATGATGTTGATTGTTGGTTTGTCATAGATGGCTTTTATCAGATTGAAATAAAGACCTTCTGTTTCAATTTTAATTTGCAGGGATTTTATCATGAATGGGTGTTGGAATTTGTCAGACACTATTTTATGCATCTATTGAGATGGATTTTATCCTGGGATCTGTTGATATGGTATATATATTTTTGATTTGCACGTGTTTAACCATCCCTGCATCCCTGGAATGAAGCCTTGGTGGTGGGATATAATCTTCTCAATGATTTGTTGCATTATGTTTGCCAGGATCTTACTGAAGATTTTTCAACATAATATTCACTGGGGAGATTGACTTGCAGTTCTCTTTTTCTGTTTGGATCCTTCTGTGGTTTTGGTATCAGGGTAATGCTTTTTTCCAGGAATGAGTTCCTTTCAATTTCATTAAAGAGCTAGTGACATTAGGTTTTCTCTAAATTTCTTGTAGAATTCAGCAGTGAACCTGTTAAGGAGTGAGCTTATTTTGTTGGTTGGCTTTCAATTACATCTTCAATTTTATTGACTGATATTGAGTAATTTAGAATTTTTATATAATCTTGATTCAGTTTTCATGGTTCATCTGTGTCTAGGAATCTGTCCATTTCTTCTGCATTTTCTGTCTTATTAGAGTATAGCTTCTTGAAGTAGATATTGATGATCTAGATTTTTGCAGAATGTTTTGTAATTTCACCATTTTCATTCTTAATTAGGTGAATTTGAGTCTTTTCATTTTTTTTGATAGATTGTCAAGAGATTTGTCATTTTTATTTGATCTTCTAAAGAACTAGCTATCCAAATTATTGATTCTTTGCATTGTTTACTTAGTCTCAATTGCATTAATTTCTGTTTTGAGCTTTACAGTTTCCTCCCTACTAAGAGCTTTGGACTTGACTTCTTTTTCTAGAAGCTTAGTGTTCAATATTAGGTTGTTTGTTTGAACTCATTGTTTTTCTGCTATGGGAATTTACCACTATAAATGTCCCTCATAAGACTGCTTTCATTGTTTTACATAAATTCTGATATGTTGTATTGGTATCATCATTTAATTATAGAAATTGTCTAATTGCCCCTTTAGTTTCATCTGTGATCCACTGGTTCTTCAGTAAGGTGTTATTTAGTTCCCATGTGTTAGTTAAGTTCTTCTGGTTTCTTTTGTCAGTAACTTCCAAATTCTTTGGACTATTGTCTGATAATATGCATGGGATAATTTCAACTCCTTTGCATTTGCTTAAGTATGTTCCATGAGTTGGCATGTGGTCTGTTTTTAAGAATATCACATGTGAAGCTGAGAAAAATGTGTACTCTGATGTTCTGGTGTGGAATATTCTAGACACATCTACTTCGTCTATTTCTTAAAGTTTTATTTCAGTCCTGTTATTTCTTTAATTCTTTTTCTCTAGTTGATATGTCCATTTGTGATAGCAGATTTTGATGTCCCCCATTACAATTGTATTACTGCTTATTTGATTTTTCAAGTCCATTAATATTTGTTTTATACAGTTGTGTTCATGGGTATTTGGTGTATGTATATTTATGATTGTTATACACTTTCCCTCCAAATAGAATAGGTACCTCTGTTTTCTTCTCAGTTCCTGTTACATGCAGTATTATATCTCATTCTTTAACTTCCAGTTTATGAATTTCTTATCGAATTATGTGTTTCTTGTGTCCACCGTATTGTTTCTTGATCTTGCTTCTTGATCTATTCTGCTAATCTATTTCTTTTGATTGGTATATTGAAACCATTAACATTGATGATTACAACTGATATGAAAGGACTTATCCTTGTCATGTCTTTGTCATGTTTTTTTCCTGTTGTTGGTTACTTTTTTAAATCTTCTGTTTAATTGCTTGCCTTCCCTGCTACATTCATTTGGTTGTGCTTCACAGAATTGTAATCCTTGTTATTTCTTTCTAGAATGTTATCTAGAATCTCTTTCAGAACACTTTCAAGTGCTGGTTTGGTGGTCATGATTTTTCTCTGGTGTTCTTTGTCATGGAAGTAACTTATTGCTCTATCAATTTTGAGAGATATTTTTGTGGGGTACATCAACCTTGGTTGAATATTGATTTCTTTTAGGGCTTCAAATACTTCACTACAGGCTCTCCTGGACTTGAGAATTTGTGTTGAGAAGTCTGCTTTGATTCTCTAAGCTTTTAATATTCATTTCTTGCGTTGAATTTCTGGAATCGTGGGTATTATATGTATTGATGTACTTTTTTATCATGAATAATTGGAGTTCTATATGCCTCACTTATTTGTATGCCAGACTGTTTCCTGTGACTTCTACCAATCTTATATTATTCTTCTTGGCACCATCTAGCAGGTGTTGGATTGATTTTTTTTTTCTGGGGATTGAACTCATGAATTTTCTTCCTTTTCATGTTCACTAATCAAAATCCTGTCTTCTGTATCTGAGATTCTGTCCTCGTATTGACTCCTATTGATGCATATACTTTCAATGAAATTTTTAATCTTCTAGATATCTGTTTTAATTTGTTTCATGTAGTATATTTCTTTCCTATGTTGGGTGTTCATGGTTTTCATCACTTTCATAAGAGCCTCCAATCTTTTTATCTGTATCTGCTCTAGAGTCATTAAACAAGTGTTTCATTATGGTCACCATCTCTGTAGTTATCTGATAAATTATTTCTTATTTTATTTTTTTCTGAAACCTTGTTTATCTGCTTTGTTACTACCACTCTTACCATTTCAAAGAGTCTAGGTCGGTGGCTTTCAAATTATTTTGAGTTTTTAAGTCAGTTTCAAGATCCTACCTCTTCAATTTATTGGAAATGAGAAGTTTCTGTCTACTTGACCCAGTCCCTGGTTCTTTGGTATTGGTCTATATTATTGTTTATGACTGTTAGGCAATATCAGTCTTGGGATACCTAGAAGAACAACTGATTAGAACAATTATGCCACCTTGGCTAAAATAGAAAAATGTCAATAATGGTAGCATCAAACACAGTGTATAAAATGACCAAATGGTAATTATTAATTTGCCACCTTTAACCATCTGAACAAGATTTGTGGTTATACAACAAAATCTAAAGTGAACCAGAAATTTGTATATAATAAATAATCCTCTAATATGGTAGTTTTACCCTCAGAGGAGAAAACTTAAAAAGGGTTGCATGGAATAAACAAATAGAAGAGGAAGAGATTAGAAAAGGCTAGAAGTCAACAAAAGGTTGCGCAAACTTTGGGAAATTGGTGAAGACAAGAGGGAAAGAAGAATGAAATGAAAACAGGAGCAGAAAAAAATAACTATAAAAGAAGTAGCAACCATTTTCACAGTCATTTAAAATAAGAACAAACAACTAAGAAAAACAAACTAAACAAACAAAAAAAGAAAAATAAAGAAAAAATGGAAATTTTAAAAAGTCTACTTCAAACTGTCTCTTTGGTCACTTGTAGACAGCATGGGCAGACAGAGTCCAGGTCTGAGTTTATTAATGCCAGCAGTCAAGCCATAGCTTTTTGATGGGGCAGTGGATAATCTCAGCAAATTTGTTTAACCTGCAATGCTCTCTGTGTCTCTTCCAGCTTGAACTCTTCTCCCTGTGGCTTGAACTCAGCTCCCTGATCTTCTGCCAATCTGAATCTGGCAGTGTTACCATGGCACTGGGAACCACTTGATGGAAAAAGCCCAGACTTGTTCTGAGTTCTGAGCTCAGTTATCTCCTCCCAAGATGGTTACCATTCAATTACCATCTCCAGTGAGATGTTTGAACCCTCATAATTCATTAGCCATTGCAATCCACTGAGTCCACTTTTCAGTTTCACTGATGTGTTTCTCCGTGGAGGCTTCTGTAGAAGACACCAGTAGTCACCATAGATCTGTAGGTTTAATGTGCCCTTCCCACACGTCTCTGTCTTTTCTCTCCCTGTGGGCTTCAGTTCATACGTCAGATACTTGCTGAGTCCTGGCGTCCCACATTCCTCTTTCATCTTTTCCTCACCTTGCTATATTCCAGCATATGGGCATCAAGTCTTGGAGAGGCTCTTTTCTGCTGCTCACCACTCTGCCATCCCTAAATACAATGCTCTTTTACAAAGCAAGGTTTTAATGTGAAAAGTTATTCTAATTCACAAGCTGACTTGATATTAAAGTTAAAAAAATCATGAGTATGTTAATATATAATATAGCGAGTTCTATATTTTAGAGTAAAACTAAGAAAAATCAAGTGCTTTAAAAACAAAAGGTAAATGATTATCAACATTACAATGCAAAGAGGAAAGTTAGAAATGTGTTACAGAGAACATGAGCAGTGAAAAGGGAGGAAGAATTTATGTTTCTTGTAAGTGTCACTAAAGATAAAGTACAAAGCAAATGGAATTTCTTCAATATTGATAGAGGCTCCAGGATTTCAAGCACAATGATAAAAATTATCAGTAGAAAAATAAAAACATGCACAGACACACCTATATGAATCCTCATTTGAAAATAGCAGATAGTATATCATTCTTATCCAGGGGTCAGTAGACATTGCCTTAACTTCCAGTTCATCATCCCTCACATGGATGAGGTGGAAGGAAAGCACAGTCACCTTGGCAAGACTAATCTCTCTTTGAAAGGTGTGCATTGTGGTAAATTTGGTACCTAGTAGATCATAAGGTAGCTATTGAGAAATCAAAAGGAAGAAGCTTTGAAGGTCATGAAACCCATTCTCTGAAGGTATCACTTCTGTAGGACAGGTTCACCTATGGGAAATTTGATGGCAAAGTAGAGAACAGGAAAAGAAATTTATGATTATATTGAAGAGCAAGCACATTATAAATTCATCTTATTTTAGTTTCTGATTGTATGATGTTTTAATAAGTCACTCAACCTTGTAGTAAACAACTCAGACCTTTTCCCTTGTAGTTCTTTAGAATGGAAGCAGTCATTTTCAGTGGGCTAAAGTCAAGGTGTGAGCAGCACAAGTTCTTTTCCAGGTTCTTGGAGACGAGTCTTTCTGCCTCCAGTGGCTGCCTACATCCTTGAAGTGTAGCCCTTTCTTTCATCTTCCAAGTGCAAATTTCTTGCCCCTCATTGTATATATAGCCTTCTGATTCTTCAACTTCTCTTTTATGAGGACCATTGTAATTACATTGGTTTCACTCATAATGCAGGATAAGCCATCTCAAGATCATTAATTTAATCAAAAGTCCCTTTTATCATAGAAAGTAATACAAAGTCCAGGGATTAAGGCACAAACATATTCATTGAGTCATTATTCAAATTCACTATGCTTCCTCCTACTCAAAGAAAATAAGACTATAACTAGAAGAAACTGCACTTTTCCATACCAATGGAAGAGGGCAGTCTTGAATTAAGAAACCTTGATTTGACCCCAGACAGACTTTCTGTATGTCTGGGCATGGTTGTCACTACTGGTCCCTGGGGTGAGGTGTTAGGAAATGAACAGTAGAAAACAGCATCTGTAGAATGCCTCAGAAAGAATAAAAATCCAAAACACTAAAATAAAAATACTTTAAATTAAAAAAAATTTCTTTCACCAAACATGAATCCAAGGGCAGAAGACAACTATATAACAGGACTGTAACCTGAATGAAATGCATAAAAGAATAATTTTTAAATAAGAGACACATCTTGAATAGGAAATTTAAATAGGACAAAAGCATATATATACATATGCATATATGTATATATACATGCTTTTGTCCTGACTATTTAAATGCATATATATACATATATATATATATATATATATATATATATATATATATGTATATATGGAAGATTAAAGAGCAAGCATTAATCAAACTCAGTAAGAAAACCTTGAAAGAAAACACCACATCTATCAAAAATAAAGCCTAACTTACAGGTCTGGAAAAGAACAGTCACTTAAAATTTAATGAAGAGCATTGGGAAGTTGCCTGAAAACAGATACAAGTAAAAGAACAAGGAGAACAAAAGTATAAAGATCAAAAAGAAACATTCATACACAGTCTGGTACAAAGCAAATCTATAGTATTTCTAATTAGAACACTAGGTGAAAAAAAAAGCAAAATAAAAGCATGTAAAATACTAATACCTAATAATAAAATTGAACATAAATGTGCATATCAAAAGGAATTAAAAGGAGTTAAAAAGAAAAGTAAGGAATGAGATCAAGTAAAGAAGGAAATGCAATACATTTAAAAGTTAACACAATAGAGTTAACAAAATAAAATATCATTTGAAACAAAATACATCAGTCATATATATAAATATAAGCAGACTGTACTCAGAGTATTTTCAAATTGGTCATTGACAAAATTTAACTCTGCTGTATATGAGATTTCCTAAAATAAATGAACTCATGAAGTCTAAAATCAAGGGACAATGGTATGGGAAAAGGCTTCAACATAAATTAGAGGTTACATTCCAATATCAGCAAGGAATTCAGGACAAAAAGAACCAAATATGTTAAATAAGAAAATGTGAATTCTGGAAGCCCCAATTCACAGTGAGTTCTAACAACTATCAATATCACTGTATTCATAGCATAAACCTCTTAAACAGACCTGCAACAGAGGCAAGAAAAAATAAAACACATTAGTAGGAGACTTTAACAAAATATTCATCATTAAAGATATACTGAGTAGACCAGAAAATAAGGATATAAAAGAAATAATAATAAAAAACCTCTATTTTGTTTGTTCATTTGTTTATTTGTTTTTTGAGAGAGACAGAGTCTCCGTATATAGTTCAGGCTGATCCGAGGATTCTCTGCAATTCTCCTGCCTCAGAATACCAAATCCTGGGACTACAGGTGTGTGCTATCACACTTGGGTAGCAAAATTCTTGAGACAGACTATAAGGCAATGTTGCAATATTATACTTTGTAAGAAAAAAATACATGTGTGACACAGGACTTCACAAAGAAATTGTCCAAAAGTTACATTTTAAAGTAGCATTATTCAGTTCTATACCATGGAAAAGTTAATCTGTAAGAGAAGTATTAGAAGACTAGAAATTAATTAAAAAAAACCTGATTTTTCACCAGGAAATTTGAATGCTCTCTATTGAGAAATTTCTGAATAAAAGAAGAAAAACGCAAATCCAAACTGTAAAACACGTAAACTATGATAATATAAATACATCATATCAGTGTAATATATTTAAAGACTTAGACAGGGAAAAGTCAATGCTTTATGTTATTAATAAAAGTTAAAGAATGTGCATGGGAAGCACTACCAACTCAAAAAGAAATACTTAAAATAAATCAAAAGAATATACAATACATAGTAGGCCATAATAGGTATAAAATGAGAAACTAACAAGACAGCACAAACACAGCTATGAGTAATTCATATATCAAATACTTTTTAAAAATTAATAAATAGTACAACATAAATGAAGGAAAATTGGAAAAATATGAGTGTAAAATAAAACATTACAAGAGAAAACTAAATAACTCGTACAATTAATGTGTCAATAAAATGTGATAAAAGATAATAAAACAAATCATAAGAGAAAACTAATACTGCAAAAGAAATCAGAAAAATTAGATATACTCACAAATTTATCACTTTTTTGAAGATCTATATTAAGTTAATAATTTTTGAGAAAAATACATGAATCAAATTAAAAAACCAGAAAAATTCTATATACCCCACTACATATGCCAAGTTTCATTGGAAACATTTAGCAGTGCTTAAAATGTCAGAACATTGTATTGTTAAATAAATTGTACCAGATTCCATATAAGACTCATACCCAAACCTAATTAAAGGAACTCTTGAAAGGAAATTATAACCACGTTTAATAATGAATGTTGATGCTGAAAATCTGTATAATGTATTAGCAAACATAACAATATTATATTCAGATAATAGCATCTCATGATATAACCTATCATTTTCAGTTACATGCATTCCTTTGAAAATTGTTCAATGTCTATTGTTCACAGCCTAAAAGCATTTCTCTAGCCATTGTTCCTACAAATGGTTCAGATGAATGACTTAAAGACAGAAAAGTGAACTCTTACTGAAATCTTTCTATAAATGCAACCCTTTGTCATGAAGAAGCTATACTACCAATGAAGATCTGGACCATCACTAATGACCCCAGAAGTAACTGTGGCCAAGAGCAGACCAAAGGGAGAATGGGCTGAAAGAAGAAGTTCCCAGAGTCCTCACGCAGGATCTGCCTCAGAATCCAGGCACAATTACATAGAAATCTGGGGGAAAGTTTGTTCTGGAACTGTGATGCTTTCTGAGATAAAACTGGGTAGATTTCAGCTCTTAGAAATGTATGTATGTTGGTTAAAAGGGAAGAGGAGATTAAAGTTTCATACAGAATTTTGTCTGTGTGGATGAATACACCACAGATTGAGTGTGGTTGATCTGCCAATTGATTTGTCTTCACAAGAATGCTCAGGTAGTCATGGATCAATTACACAGGAAATCAGTTATGGTATTGCTTGTTATGGTTATCTAACTAGCATTAATTTGAGTTTTAAATTCGTTTCAATTTGCACTTGAATCATTGGTATTGTGATGGCAGTCCTTTTAGAGACCAAGTGCCCAAACTGCTACCCCAAACTCATTTATTTATTGTAAATTGCAAACATGGCAATTAAACCAGAATACTGAGGTTTTCATTTAGAAGAAACAACTCATACATGAACAACTCATGCATTAACATGGATGCCATGGGTTTGCCACCACTGGTATAGACTGTCTTTTATTTTTCCCTAAAACTATGGAAATTATGGTGTTCATCACATTGACCTTGCTGTAGGTCAGAAATGCCCTTTCTCTAGCTAAGTGGAAGTAGTTTAATACTCGTGTTTTCTACTTAAAGGATCCATTTTCTTACCATCCAGTAACCCTGTTGATTCCCAGCTTTCCTTACCAACTCCTTTTGTTTGCAAAATGTTTTAGGAAAGTATCATCGCTACATTACAGTAAAACAAAGTTAGCATCTTAAAGACAGTATAGATGGTTACCTTATGCAAATTCACCCTGCTAAAGTACTAATCTCTTTTTACTCTAAATGCAGAATCCAAACTATTTTGCGTTATGGATAGTTTCCTATTCAGACACATTTCTATAGTCTTTCAAACTTTAACAATATTCACAGGATAGTACTCTTTATGTATGTGTCATCATTTAATAAATGATATTTAATCAGTAATCATTACTATCAAATAATCATAAACATACTTATTAGAAAGAATGTATATTTTTACTTCTTTTTGCTCAACTGGATTGTTCTATTCTGGAATTGTTAAATCTTTTCAGCATGGTGGAACAGAGAAATAAAATATCATGGTACATATTGATGATTATTTAATACTCTTTGTCTCTAAAGGCAGGACCTTAATTTGAGGGGCGATACCCAGTAAAAGTTTAGTTTGTGTCTGAGAAATGCACTTCACTAAATGGAGCTTAGGAAAACTCCTTTTAAAGTGGGTTGTCTGTCACAATCATTTGCCATTGCCTTTCTCTTTCTAGGTATCTTTCCTATAGCAGTGATAAGTTCTTAGAAACAGAAAATTATCTACTGACTTGCATAATCTGAAGATACACAAGATGGTACCCAGGACAAAGATAGGAGCATAAAACCCCTCAGCTAGACCTGTACTGATATCTGAGTTTGTTTCATAAGAGGGGAAAAACGCACCAATTTATTTAAATTCTATGTTTACATATGTGTATGTGTGTTTGCAACTAAATGTACCCCCATTTCTAAAACATGCCTTCAGTCACATATTATTACTAAGCTCAGTAATGCCAATTTATATGAAATAACAAAAATCGAACTGGGAGTGGTGGCGCATGGCTATTATCCCAGCCTGCAGGAGGCTGAGACAGGAGGATGGCCATGAGTTTGAAGCCAGCCTGAGCTACTTAGTGAGTTCAATGTCAACTTGAAGTACATAGTGAGAAACCATTTCAGAAAAACAATGACAAAACAATAGAACAGAAATGAATTGCATTATTTTTCAGTGGTGGTGTCACATAGTGTTGGTGTTATCAAACATGTTTTGATGTGTTATACTAGAAAAACAAAAAATAAGTGTTTATATATATATATATATATGTTGCATATACATTTATTTTTCAAGTGTTTCAATATTTATTTTGTTTTCCGTGTTCAGGACAGTGTCACTAATCAGGACCATCAAACAGGAATAAAATTTGATTCACATGGATAGTTTGAAATATTCATTTTATATTTTAAAACTGTTGTGCTATCACAGAGATTGTGTATATTTATAGTACTGTAAAAATAATAATGATACATTTTTAATGATTCTCCATGGAAAGGACATTGGGATGTGTGGTAATGAAAAATTCAATCACCTTTGAAATCCCACTATGACAAGAGATATTGCTCTGGCATTTATTACCCTTCTACCAAGAGCAAAATTTACTCTTAAGTGGCTCTGCTTAATCAACCTTAAAATAATTTAATTTATATCATTAATTCCTTATTGAAATACTACATATAACAAAAGGATGACAGACTTCCTTGAATATTGAGGAGTCTTTGGACTGATTCTGAGGTAAATGGTTGCTGCTTCATCTTTGGTCTAAGAATGCTTTCATTTTTAGGGAAGACTGAAGCCAAATCATTGGTTTTTAGTCACTGCACAGTTTTCAGGCTTCTTACAATTTTTCTACAGGAATTTTGAAGTGGAGGTTATTTAAACTCTTGAAATATTTATTACTTAAAATAAAAAATAAGTAGGTAGGAAAATATATGTTAAAGACCATGAATTGGCCCTGGGCTTTACAACCCATCACACTTAATGTTCACTGAAAAGACATTACATGAAAAAATGAGCATTTACAATGACCCAGGCACACCCCTTCCGTGGGTGAGATTCCTCACGACAGGTGTGATTGCAGTGTGGGCTGGGGGCAGGCAGAGTACAGCACTTGAAGCTGGTTCAAAGTGTCAGAGCTTCGAGTCTGTGTAGTAGTTTTAACAACTTGAGAAAGACTCAGACATTTCCCGAGGTTAGTTTAGGAAAAGTAGAAGAGGGCATTGTCATATATGGTGTTCAAGGTGCTTACTGTGTCTGGAAGCCAATGAAATTCATGAATGGACGGTGAAAATACTGTTCTTTTTCAATACCTTTTCCTTCCAGGCCATGCTCAAGTTTCATCAGTTATCTCGCTTTTCTGCACTATAGCACAAGCCAGCAGGGAGGGTATAACGAATGTTGGCCTTAATATCAGCAGATCAGACAAGAACGGGTCTAAATCACAGTTTTACTGCTTCCTCCCTGTGCGACCTTTAACAAAACAATTAACCTTCAGACACTCAGTTTCATCATCTACTAAATGGAGATTACCGTTCCCCCAGATACAAACAGTGAATTAGAGAATTTTGAAGTCATCTAATAGAGTGTCTGGCACCTTGTGTGAAGTTAATAAACATTAGACTAATTGTAATTTTACTTTAAAAACATAGAGATAAACTTTGACATGGAATTTATTAGCTTAACGCGATTCATTGGCAAGTAGCTAAGTCCCTTTGTATGATTCCAAAACAAGAATTATGTTTGATCATGTGATAACAGCATCTTAAATTATGCTTATTCTTAATAATATTTATCTGTTGAACTTGAATAATATTGTGAAAATAGTTATGTCTAAAAATAAGTGGAATAGTTCTTATATTTAGATGGAATAAGGTCTTATTAAAACTCTGAATAATCGAGGAATAATTTAGGGGGAAGAGAAAAGGAGTTTCTAAAACAATGGGCCCATGCCCATGGGGTGTTTTAAGAAGATCCATTTTAGTATGAATTAAAGAGGTTCCTTTCAAGGGAAATGGAAGCAAATCAAGTGAAGCTGGGTGAAGAGAAAGTGAAATGTTTCTGTTTCATGCCTGATTAGCCAAATGGATTTGGGGTTTTCATTAGAGAATGGAAATGTTGTTACTGGTGTATCTTTGGTTTAAAATTCCTTGTATATTTTCATGAATACAAACTGAAATCAACTTACAGTTCTTTAAAATACTTTTTCTACCAACTCTAAAATTTGAGTGAAATTAAATTGCTGTTTTAAAAGTATCACTTTTTCTTCTGTGTTGTTCACATTAACACATTTTTGGTCTTTGATATGATGTTTTTGTAACTGAAATGTCTGTAATTGATGAGGAAAGTTTTTACCTTTTTCTTTATTTCTGTGGGTCACTGTTATGATCCAAGGTCATTCTTTTAAAATCTACTTCTTTTTTCCAGGAGAGAGTACATTTTAATACAATTTACATGTTAATTATAATGATTGTTTTTCGTTTTAAAATGAAATATGATCTGTACAAAAAAGTTTTGCCTGCTGACTGGTTTCTAAGTATCTATGGAGAAATAAAACAAGAATTTTTCCAAATTTTCCTCTGGTTTGGTAATCCAGTCCAGTATCTTTTCTTTCTTCAGGGATTGTTATTTTTTCTGCTTTTATACCTGAAACATTTAGTTATCCATCCTTGTCTTTTTAAAGAGGTATTGGAAGATTCATGCTCTTATTAAAGTCTAAAATAGAATTTAAAAATTGCTCATGCCTTATGACTAAAATTAGATCAAACACTGATATTGAAGGACATCAATATTTGTTTTTATGCAACGCTGTGTTTCTTTATAGAAGTAATATATGGGAAATAATGCTTTCTATGAACTATTTTAATCAGGACAATGCCAATCACACTCTTTGTGTTTTCAATTAAAAGTTCCTGAAAGACAAAGTAAATGAAAAGCTAAGTGCCAGATTATATATAAATCTAAAGCCTAGAATCTGCAGTAGTCATCCCAAGATGGTTCTAACTTTTGTTAGTCAGACTTTCTGGAAATCACTGTTACTATGGGTGTAGGGGTGGGGTGAGATGGTCAAAGAACTGAATCTGGGCTCTGACTACCTAGATTTATTCAACTGCTTGCCCTGAAGAGTAGGAGGAAAACACATTAAAATGAAGAAAAAAAAGTTTTATTCATAGCTGGGTCCAATTGGGAAGGCAGCTTGTCTGCATCTCCTGAATACACAGAAGTACTTCTACTTTCAGAATGGATAGAATAAAAGCCAGGAGCATGGATGCATAGACTCAGCAAGGCTTTGGACACCGCTATACCCAGGAAAAGACTGAAAGTCTCACTCTGTTGAAATTTCCTTGGCACCAACATCACAGTAGAAGTGATGCTGTCAGCATGAGGAAGCTGGAGAAATAGCTTAGATTGTAAACTTCTAATTTTAGAGCTATATTTCAACTTCTTGGTTTCATCACTTATGTCACTAGAAAAATAAAAGAGAACCAAACAATAGCTCCTGAAGCAATTGGCCCCAAATACCCAGGACTGGATTAATAAGTGACGACCTCCTTAGAGATTTTCCTGATTTCCAGCTTAGCACCAACCAGAGAGAGCCAACTATGTACCCTAATGTGACACCCAGTGCTTCACTTCTAGTTAGGCTCCTAACAAATTCCTTACACCAACACCCTTCCAGGAGACCTTGCAGGACCCTTCCCCCTCTTCTCCTTCACAAAGTCTCCCACTCCTCTGCTTCCAGTGAGTGACTGCCTCTCTTTCGATATTGCAAGCTCTGACTGAATAGCCTTTGTCTGTTTTCACTGGGTCGATTTTAGTTTATTTCCATAATCGCCTAACCTCCATAAAGTGAGCTTAGTTTAAAATTCTCAGTGCAGCTTTTCATATGTGTTAGAATTTGTGCCAGGCATTGTAGTTTTGACAATTAACTAGAAAAGTGAAATGTTGCAATTTTCAAAGAAAATGAGCAGGTAAATGTAATATATTAATACCGATGTTTAACTGACTAAGGAGATGGCAGAGGTTGTTATGGGAACAAAGAGTGATCCAAAAATAGGAAAGTGTGTATATAGCTAAACGATAATGCCACGCATATAATATTCTTAAATATAACGATTTGTTAAAATGTTTAATTAATAGCTATAATCAGTTTATGTTTCTTCAATAATTCTTTTTCATAAAGGATTATCATTTTAAATTTTATGGCCTCAAATACTGACAATATACATATCTCAAATATACCCTCATATTTGGTTTTATGTTCATATGTATTCAGTCCAGTACATTATTTTTTTTTCATTTGAGCTGAGATTAGATACTCCTTGATGAGTATGAAATAGATGAATTTTTGTTAAATTCTCATGTGTTTTTAACATTATACATGGGTTGAAATGGAAAATTTTGCTACCTTGGATTTGGTAGTTAGGACTCATCAACTATCTGACACTTAAATAAGACTTAGTTTGTAAGTAAATTTATACTTTTGAAGTACTATTACAGTGCAATTTGTGGCACATTATTACATACTAGGTTACTTTTTCTCTTGAAGATAAATGTAATATTCTCTTTCCTGTGTATTGCTAGATTGCTGAAATCTTTTTAAAATCTTAACACTATTCAAGGGTAAAAATATTGACCTTCATAATCTTTAGCTAAAAATTTGAACTGTATCTATAATTTTGAGCTAACCTATTATTAAGCCATTTTATTAAATCAATTCAAAGTGAATTATAGCAAATTTTAATGTTTGTTCTTTTCTAATAATTATGCCAATTATGTTTTGAAATTTTTATTTATTATCTTAATAGTACGTGGATAAAGAAGATGTAGCATCAGTTTGCTCATGAGTAACAATGCTTTTTTTTATTAAATTTATGTCTGATGACAGACTATTTCCTCATATTTGATTATTAGTTGCTAACACTAGAGGATGCCCATAATAACTTAAGAACAAAGAGTGTAGCTAACTCTAATTGAGAAAGTTTATATGGGTTATAAAAGAAACAGTTGGAGTTTGAGTTTTAAGTATGATTTTTGTAAGAGAAGGCATAATTTCCAAACATAATTTCTAAGTATCTTCTGATTTTTAGTGATAAAACACTTAAAATACTAAAATGTCTGCAAACTAAAACACAGAGAAAAAACTTTTTGAAATTATCAAGCAAGCCCACAAAACTTAAAGGGAATAACTTAGAGGATATGAGTTAATCATAGACACCAAACCAAGTAAATCATATAGAGCAAACCATAGAGTGTACCTTTATAGCAGACTAGTACTCTGTTGTGTATAAATATCACGTTTTCTTTATCCACTTATCTCTTGGTGGACATACGGGCTACCAAGAGATAAGGTTTACTCATTATGAAATGTGGTGCTACAAACATGTGTATGCATATGTTATTCTAACATGCCATTTAACTCTTTCAGGAAGATATCTAGACGTAGAATAGCTGAGTCAAATGGAATTTCTAGTTTTAGGTTTTTGAAAAATCTTCATACTGATTTCTATAGTGGTTGTACTAGCTTACACTCTCACCAAGAATATAGACAGAATTCTTTTTACTCCACAGCCTAAATCTTAAATAGAACTATGTATCAACTAAAGGCTTTTCTCAAAAAATTCGAGTGCTATGACAATGAATAATTTAAAACCATGAAAAACTCAATATGTGAATTCTTAGAGAACTATGATAAGAAATCAGAAGAACAGTCTCAGTAAAAGGAAGAAGTGACAGGCATAGAAAATGGCAAGTAAATAAACATATTAACAAAATCTTAGTACATTAAAACTTAGATGAGTAACATTTGATCTTAGTAGTTTAAAAACATTAAACGTAGGCAATTAAAACATATAAGAGAATGATTATAGGATTAATAGTACATTATAATTTTGTTTACTGAGAAGACAGCAAAACTGCTGATTAAGAGAAAATTCTATAAAGCAAATAATTTAGGATAGCATTTCAATGACAAATATTTGAAGAATAGAAAGGGAATATGTATCTTCCAAAATAAGAACTAGAAGATCATAATTTGAAAAGTAGTTAAATTTAAAGCATGCCATAATTGAGGAAGAAAAAGAAATAGTACATCAAATAGAAATCACAAAATACAATGATAGAAATAATAATAAACAGTCCCTATGTATAAATCTCCATATCTATCTATACCCATATATAAAATATATTTAGAACAGAAATTATCAGACTAACAAACATACACAAATTACAACTATGTATATATATATATATATATATATATATATATATATATACATATATATATACTTAGAGAGAGAGATAGATGGAGGAGATATATATATATATATATATATATATATATATATATTTCCATACATATTTAAAAATCATAGATTACCAGACTAGTGAAGACACAGATACACACACACACCCTGTTACCAAAAGAAGAGGAAGATTTACAATAAAAGGACAAAAATACTTAATAGAAAATGCTTTTAAATCTGTTCTATTTGACATTTATTTTGCCACCCAGAAAGTTGCAATTCATTAGGATATAATCACTGTATATTTTTATGAATCTAAATAAGGAAACTTTTAAACATATAAAATATATCAGATAGTTATAGTAAAAATTTGATGAACCTGCTTTCATCTGTAGTTATTTTGTGCATTCTCAGTATTTTACAAAATAAGTACATATTAACTAAAGCATACAATTAACATATGTCATACAATTGAGGTACAGAATCTCCAACTATTAGAAAAACATGTAGACTAGTTTTGAAATTGAGCATATTTCATGCATTGAAGTATGAGTCACCAAATTCCAAAGAGATTTTGTACATAGCAAACATTCTTAACCAAAATATCTCTGCTATAAAAACCACAAAAAATTATAAAAATAAATTTTCAAAAGTCAGCCTACCATATACTTTCTTACATAAGATTGGAGATAAAGATTTAATATTATTTCCTTATTCTGTAGGTTGTCTCTTTACTTTGTTGGTTGTCTCTCTTGCTGGGCAGAAGTTTTTAATTTAATATGACTTCATTTGTTGTTTCTATTATTTCTTATGTAATGGGAGTTCTGTTAAAAAAATAAAAAACAACTCCTGGCCTATATCTAAGTCTTCAAGCATTTTATATGATTTATCTTCTAGCAGAGTAAGTGTTTGTGTTTTAAAATTTAGGTCTTTCATCCATTTTGACTTTGGTTTAGCACATGGTGAGAGAGATATGGGTCTAGATACAGTCTTCTGCATATGGATAGCCCATTTTCCTGTCACCATTTATTTAAGGAGGCTATATTTCCTTCAGGATGTTTTTTACCCTTTGTCAAAGATCAGGTAGCTGAATGTGCCTCAGGTTGTTTCTGCATCCTTTAATCCCATCCCATTGATTCATAAGTCTTCATGCCATTGCCATGCTGGTTTTACCACTGTAGATTTGTAGTATAATTCGAAACCTGGGATTTTGATGTTTAGAGCAGCGCAACTCATAATAGCTAAATCTTGGAAGCAATGTACATGTCTATCAACAGATGCATGGGGAAAGAAAATGTGGAGTTTACACACAATGGTGTATTACTCTGCCATAAATAAGGATGCACTTGAATTATTTGTGGAAAAGTGTATGTACCTTGAGATCACAATGCAAAGCGAAGTAAATCAGACAAGCTTACATCTTATATGATTTCTCTTATGTGAGAAATTTAAATTGTAAATAAAAATATAAATAATAGGAAACAGAGAGATATATCTCTTATATATGGGAGGGGGAATGAAGAGATAGAGGGAGAGAATTAAGATATGTTATATGTTCCAACTTCCCAAAAGGAATCTAATCATTATGCAGTACAAACATGTAGTAACAAAATATTTTTAAAACTAAATACTGCAAAATAAAAATAATTAAATGAAATACAGTACAATAAGACTTTTACAAGCTCACAAAAGGTGATTCTTTCAAATGATTAATAAAACTGAGAATGAGTAAAGTCTAGTTAAGTAACATAACACCACAAATAAAAGTATTATATAAAAGTAGCAATATTAATGATAGTACTAAAGTGTAATGAAATAAAATTACATGATTCATGTACTTTCCTTGAAATAGGGCAAGTTGCTGAACACTAGAAGACTAAATACAAGTAATTCCTACAATCAGTAAGCAAATAAGAAATTTTAAATTTTCACAGACAGAAATGTCTATAGTATCTCAACCAGACAATTAAGAAGCAAATATTTGCTATGATATGGATGTTTATACGTTCCCCACATTCATATGCTGAAACTCAGTGCTCAGTGTAAGAGAATGTGGCTGAGGGAATTTAGGCAATGATTAGGCCCTTCTGAAAGGATCTAGTTCCTTCATCAAGTGGTTTCCTGCATGAAACTTCACACAACAGAGCAACTTGCTTCTACCCCAGCAAGGCATCTGAGACAGAAGTACACAGCATGGAAGTCAAAACAGTTTTTAGAAGTTAGTATTTAGTGTAGCATTTTATCATTCTGAAATTTTGTAATTCATTAACAAGTGACTAAATTAAGGCCACAATCACAGGATAGAATTATACCAGGAGTCAGAGACTCATTGGAGATTATTTGAAAGGCCACCTACCACATTAGTTAAAGAATTAGGCATGAAATTGAGAAGGATGCAAAAATGCTTCAGAAAAATGATAGGGCATAAATTTTTCAAAATAAAATACTTTTACTAAATTTAGCATATTTATGTATACAAAGGTGATTTGAAGATAAAAGTAAAGATTGCATTACAGTTAACTACAGTTCATAGTCTAAAAGTGGGGGAAATATGATCAATTGAAAAGATGCAGCAAAATTGTTATGCTAAAATTTAAGAGTGATTCATTAGAGAAGTAGCAAATTAGGACTGGGAGAGAGCTTCCATAATTTTATAAGCAATGTCCATCAGAAATTTACAGTAAACATAATATTGAATAAACATAAGCATCACTATTGTAATATCAAGAAACATCTAAGGATGGCCTTTATCATTGTATTTACTGATTATATATATATATATATATATATATATATATATTTTTTTTTTTTTTTTTGCGGCACCAGGAATTGAACTCACAACTTCATGCCTGCCTGGCAGGTTCTTAAGCCACTGAGCCAAACTCCCAGGCCTAGTTTTTGAGGCAGGGTCACACTATGTAACCCAGATCGGCCTTGTGCTCGAGTTGTAGCCCAAGGCGGCCTCGAAATCACAATGCTCCGGCTACCTCAGCCTCCCGAGTGCTGGGATTAAAGGCGTGCGCCACCACGCCCGGCTTGATTCAATATTTTCCTGAAGATTTTAACCAACTCAGTAAGAAAAGAAAATCATTAAAATAAAGATAGAAAAAATAAAAAATAGTATTATTATGTTATGTGATTATCCATAGATAGTTACTGATATATTTTTACAGTTAAAAGTTTAATAAATTTTGGATATTACATTAATAAAAATTACATTTTAAAATCAGAAAGTTCTAGTAAGCATAATAAAAATAAAATATTCATCCCCAAACAACAAATACAGTAAGTGTATAAAATTAAATTTTTTGATAGGCATGGTAGGACACACCTTTAATCCCAGCACTCAGGAGGCTGAAGTAGGAGAAGCACTGTGAGTTCGGGGCTGACTTGGGCTATAGCATGAGAGCAAGGCCAGCCTGAGCTACATAGTGTGACCCTGCCTTGAAAAACTAGGGCCAGGAGTTTGGCTCAGTGGCTTAAGCACCTGCCTGACAGGCGTGAGGCTGTAAGTTTGAAAAAACAATTAATTTTTGTGAAATATGCAGGAACTAATAAAAAGGAAAACTTTGATAAAGATTACAGAAAATTATCTGTGTCAGTGTAGAGACAGTACATACAAAAAGTGAGCAAATTTAAAGAAAAAATTATATCATTTAATGTGGAAACATCCCGATTTTCTCTTCATTGATCTTTCATTTCATAACATTAATGTTAAGCACTATAGATTCAAAATGAATTCTTTTTAATAAATAAAATAATAAAGATTTAGCTATTACAAAATATGCTGTTATAAACATGGTGTGATGCATATATCACTATGGTATGATGCTTTTAATTCTTTCAAGAAAATATCAAGAAGGGGAATAGCTGGGTCAAATAGAACCTCTAATTTCAGTTTTTTGAGGAATCTCCACACTGATTTTCATAATGGTTGCATAAGTCTATGCTTCCTCCAACAGTGGAAAAGAGTTCCTTTTCCCCACAGTTCCACCAGCATTAACAAATTGGTAATTGCTTGATAATAGCCATTTTTTCTGGAGTGAGATGGAATCTCAGTGTTGTTTTAATATGCATCTCTTGAGTGGCCAGTGATGTTGATCATTTGGCATTTGTACTTCTTCATCTGGGAAATGTCTATTTATTTCAGAGGCCCATTTGAATTAGGACTTTAAATTGGGGGGTGTCTGAATTTTTTGAGTTCTATATGTATTCTAGATATTAGTCCCTTGTCAGAGAAAATGAACTTTTTAATACAATAGAGTACTACTCAGCCATAGAGAAAGATGAATTTGAGACATATCTAGGTAAAGGGACACACCTTGAGACTATATACTTAAGTGAAATAAATTTGACACAGATGTGCAAATATTGCACTGATTCCCTGGTGTCAGAAACTGGAAGCGTAAACAAGCAGCAAAGTGTCTACTAGACATTGTATAATTGGAAGAAAATATTGAAATGAAAGGGGAACAAGTAAGTGACGAAGGGGAAAAAGAAGGATGAGAAAAGAAAAAGAAAAGTAAGAAAAAATGGAAACAAGGCTTTAGTAGATAAGGAGGGGAAGAGGAGATGAAAAGAGGGAAGGGGACGGGGGAAATAAAGAAGAATCAAGATACTTGTCATGTGCAGGTACAAATTCCCTATGATGAATGTGATCATAATCTATATCTAAAAGGTACCCAATAAAATTAATTTAAAAAATAATAAAAACTCAGTTAAAGAGATAAATTGGAATTTGAAATAGATTGGATGACATTTTAATGAAAAATAAGAATTACTTTCAATGCTCAAGTACAACAATGATGAAATATTTAAAAGAAATCCTGCTGGTTATAAATATTGAATTCAGGATCAAATCCTGTGCTACAAAAGATGGCTTGTGGCTGTCATGACGTCTCATTGGTGAAAAGGCTAAAGTAAAACACATCTTGATTTTGCTCTTAGTTTTCAATTACCATCAAAGTTTATTCTTTCACAGTTACAAAAACGCTTTAAAAATCTGGGAGTTCATTTTCATACCGTTGCCCTCTATTCAGCTGAAGAAGTTAATTGTCTGCTCTGAATGAGAGCCCATTACTGTCTAGCCTCTACTTTTCTCTTTGTCCTTGTCATTACCCATACTGCTTTGTCATGGATGAGGAGAAAAGCCTTTTGTGAACTGGAATGGAAGAGATTTACACTGTTATGTGTTGGAAAGTGTGAACAGACTGATTTTGCCCTAAGGATTTGTGCAGACATCCATGACAGAGTGACCTCATTTTGAAGGTGACCACGTATAAAGCAGCCCACTTTTAGATTTATCTTAATATCACACAAAAAATTAATAAAGAAAAGTAAGGGAAAATTTCTGTATTGACTCCTCTTAAACTCACATTTCTTTCTCCTTTGTTGCAGGAGTTTTCTTCTTTAAGTACACAACTGAAAGGTGATGACATTGTTTCAGCCCAGACCTTAGTGTGTGTTAAATGAAGCAAGAACAAGGAACTTGTGACAGACAGAGACATTTCCATAGAAGGTTTCTTTTCTGAGGCGAAGTGCCTTTATACTCTTTTCACACTGATACTAAATAAGACTGTGTGTTGCTTCTCTCTGATTTTCCTTGTCGTATTGCAATAATTGTTGAGATGCTAATGAGCAAATTGTGTGTTTACCAATTTTAATTTATTTTGGATTTGTTTAAGTGCAAGAACAGATTAGCCTGTTATATGACACATAATCACTGTAACAGCATAACAAGGAAAAAAAGTAGACGAATGTGCACATAAAGCTACTTGGAACAATTCATTTTATTTACTTTTTTGAAAAGGGGCAGATAATTTATCCTCTCTTGGTAGAATTTTCCATTTCTGCAGGTTGGGTTGAGATTAAATTGGGCATTACTAAGAGAAAGTTATTTAATTTATAGATACTTTTATGCATATCAATGAATTTACAATATATACCATAAAAATTGTCTTTACAAACGTTCTGCAAAATCCAACCCTGGTTTTATGCAGAATGTGCCTGCACTAATATTTTATTCAATGTACTTCTAGGTTAATCAACACTGGTTAGCATTTTATGTAAAAGAATAGAACTGTTAAAAGTTCTGCAGAATAAAATCTCTGTTATTTTACTAAAACTCAATTTTAAGAACAAAATCAGTTGTTTAACATCTTTATACAAAGATACCTGGTATGTGGAAGGCATATAATTAGAAAACAATAAAAAATAAATAAAGAAGTACAGAAATGGATGAAAGACATTCGAGGTAACCATGAATGACTCTTTCTGATTAAAGTATTTACTGTTGGTTTAGCATGCTTAAATTTCACAGTGTACATAGAATGATAATTTTAGGTTGTCTTCAAGGTAAAATGTGCCAAAAGAAAAGTGCAATCTCTGGGTGACCAGTCACACATTATACTGGATAGCATAAAATGATACATCAAAAAAAAGGGGTACTGGCAACTTTTCCAGCTCATCATGTGCCAGTTCTTTTCCCTTCAGGAAGTCTGTGTAGTGGCAGTGCAGTTCAGCTGGCAATGGAGTTTTTTTCACGGTGAACAAGGAATGCTCATGCTTGGGTGTTGACATAATCACCTAGAAGAGAAGTCCATCTCTTGTCACATAGACCCATAATAGAGCCTAAAGTGTACAAAAAGACTCTGGACCATGGTCACCAATCTTTATAGCCAAGCCACCTCTGTGGTAAAATGGCTTAAGAGAAGACAGAATGCGATGATTTTTATTCTTTTGTTTGGTTTAATCAGGTTTAGGTCTGAAGATAACTGATGCCCTCAGAAGCATAAGTAGTCTTCTCACTTGGATTGATTTAGATGCTTGTTGTAACTGTCCGTTCTCTTCTGAATTTTTTTATTAAATTTTTTTTATCCCTTTAACACAGTAAAAGATTCTATATAAAGTTTCATGTTTGGGTCACTTCCATTAAAGAGAAAACCCCCAAATCACTTACACAAGTCCTGGAATATCTTTTTCTGGAAAGAAATTAACGCGTGTTAAGAAGAATTGCCCAACTTGTTTTCCTGGGAAGTTTAACAGGTTTTGGAGTGAATGCATAACAAATGGAATTTCTCTGGCCTCCTCAATATATTTTTATTAATTCCTGTACTGGTCTCAGCAAAACTCATGTCCTCTTGGAACCTAAAAATGAGACTACTGTAGTTCAAATGTCTACTGCCCCTTAAATGTCAGTATGTTAAATATCAATGCCCCAAGGGGATGAAGTTGGGAGGTAGAAAGTCTTTTGGAGACGGAGCCTGGGGGCGAGATGCAGTTTGGGACATCTGGGTCCTGGCCCTGGAAGGGACTGTGGAGGAGCTGCCCACCGTCTTTCTTCTTGTGCATGCTGGCCTAAGTGCGAGGTGAGCACTTTTGCCCTGCCTATTCTCCTGCCATGCTGTACCAGCTTGCTGCAGCCTCCTAGTCACAGGGCCCACTGATCATGCACTGAAACTTCCCAGTCAGTGAGCCCAAACTCACCTTTTTGCTAACCTTTTCTCTTTACGAGTAAAAAAAGATGAAGTCCCCTGCTTTTTGTTACAGTAGTAAGAAACTAACCAGTGATTTTATTTGAAAACAAAACATCAACAAAAGTAATCAAGTTAAAGATGATATCACACTGTATTAAGGCAAGTGCTAAATACTAGAAAAAAATTTGCCCTCATAGGAAAAGGAAGGTTTGGATAAATAGACACAGAATCACAGAAAATAAGACCATAGGATAATTAAACCCCAGAGATTACTGAAAACCAACAGATGGTTGCAGAAATCGTATTCTTCCCTGTAGACATCAGAGGAATCTTGGTCTTGCTTAAAATGAAAATCGCAGGTGAAAAAGGTCTGTTACTTAAGTCATTAAGTTAGTGGTGATCTGTTACGGTAATGCTAGAAAAGTGCAATTTGGATACAGAGGAAGTGAGATGCTACTGTAACAAATGTCTGAACATGTGAATGTGGCTCTATAATGACTTCCCCTACCCATGGCTCTACTTTCCTCTGTTACTGTGGTTAACTGCCATCAGGGAGGAGTAACTAGGGAATTCCAGAAGTAAATGGTTCATAGGGTTTAAATCGTGGGTCATTCTAGGTGGTGTAATGAAACGTCATGCTGCTCCCTTCCATGCTATCTGAAATATGAATCATCCCTATGTGTAGCAAACCTCTACTGTGTAGAGCACACACACACTAACACAGCCACTGAGTCACCTTACTGGTTATCAGACTGAGGGCTGTGGTGTGGCATCTGCTTGCATTCAAGTAACTCTTACTTTACTTCATTATGCCCAAAAGTAGAAGTGTAGTGCTGATGACAATTCAGATATACCACAGAAAAGCCGAAGTGCTTTCTAGTGAAAAGGTAAAAGGGCTTGACTTAATAAGGAAAGAAATATATCATATGTTAAGGTTGCTAAGATTTATGATAAGTAACTGCTAATCTTTTCCTATACCTAACTTGTAAATAAAACATTATTGCGGGTATTTACATACAGGAAAATAGGGTATTTATAGATTTTGGTGACTGTAGTTTCAGGTATCAGTTGGGAGTCTTTGAACTTTCTCCCACAGATAAGGTGGAATTACTCTGTTAAACACATGGAGTTTTTTTTTCTTTTTTCTTTTTTTTTTTTTTTGATACTTTTCTTTTATAAAAAGAAAAAATTTTTTTAAAGTAATGAGTAGAGGTTGGAAGTGTTTAGAGACACATCGTAAGAATAACTTAATCTATCTTGAAGGAAAAGAAGGTGTAAACATAGAAATTAAAGTTGAATTTGTGAGGGCTCTGAAGAAAGTAAGAAAAGCTGGATAGAAAACCTCTATCATCTTAGGGAACACATGCCCTCTTTACCCAAAAATAAGATCCCAGTCAGAAAATAGCCTTGAAAATTAGAGATCAAAAATGCCTAGCCCAATCTGCCCATCTTTGCCTTATATCTAGATGGCATGTAAAAGCAACATGGTAGTGGCATCTTTACTAGGTAGGTTACAGATAGCTTCAGCTCTGATTCATTTCCCACACTAACACACTTGAAATGCAGTTCTGAACATGTTGGTTTCCTGCACATGTATCTTCATAGGTGTTCCCAATAATACCAGAAAAAAGTTCAAACTCCAACCTCTTACTCTCCAGATTTCCCATTATCCATCTTATCACAACTCACTAAATTGAAATATTGCCATTATGCAGCCTCCTTCCCCTTGGTCATTCTATTCCTTCTAATTTGATGTATCATTGATGTCCTTAACTATATGAAATGTCGTTATTCTTCTTTTGTTCTGAAAAAAAAATGCTCTCATCTCCAAGTAGATGCCAGCCCTATTAGAACTTCCATAGGCTTTATTTTACTTATATTTTTCTTGTAATATTTCATCAATTCATCTCATACTTATAATTTATGCTATGCATTAAAAGATCTTTGAGGATAGGGCTGGTGTCTGATTCATCCTTGTTTGTTCTCAACATATCTCACTGGAAGCCAAATGAATGCTGTGTCTCTGAACTAATCCACAATGGAAAACTGTGACATAGATTTTCTGGAATATTAGACTATACATGTTTTTACTTATAGACCTATTCTAAATCATCCTGGTTTACATATAACAAAGCATTCTTTTTGAGGCTTTTTCCTTCTTATAGCTATTTTATACATAACATGTATATGTATATATACATATATTTGTGTTATTTTCTATATTTAAAGACATTTTAATAAGCAGGGAATCATTAAAGAAGAAAGAATCTGTTCAGAATAAAATGAGGGCATATTCAGAAGCAGGACTGGTAAGAGTCAGGAATCTTGGTTTTCATTTTTTTCTTTTTTTACTCTTATTAGTACATGTTTGCAGTACATAATGACTATATGCATTGTAGGAAATTGATACTTTCCAATTGTTTTTGTCCCTTTCCCACCACTTCCTTTTATTTTGCCATCACCTTATTCATTTATCTTGTAAAACCTTATAAAGTCAATTATCATATATACAGACTAAAAACCAGACTGATAGGTCCAAAAATATATAAAACATGTAAGACCTTTGTACCCTTAATGCCTCAGCTTCTCTACTGACTGGCCACTTTCATTCTTAGATTTAGTCTTTAAATCTGTAAAGCGTGGATTATGTATATTATCTCTTATCTTTCCAGGTGTGGTGATGCATGCCTGTAATTCCAGGACTAGAGAAGCTGAGACCCGATTGCAGTGAGTTCTAGGCCAGACTGGATTACATCAAATAATGATGATGATGATGACGATGATGATGATAATAATAAAATCCTCTACTTTGGACAGTTTTATTTGGACAAAATACTTGATATGGTTGAGGAATATCATTGACCCTTCATTAATTTTGGTTTTAATATCCTTAATCAATAGTGGCAGCCACATATATAAAAAGAATGCTGTATACGGTTCTAAATTCACATCATTATCATTAAAGGCCCAGTAATAATCTTGGCTTTTTAACCAGCTTAAGGTAGATAATCATTTGCATTGGGCACTGGCTGTTGGCAACAGCCCCTAGCACACCCTGCAGGACTGGAGCAGATCAACACGCAGCTCCTCTGGGGGATCTACTGGGAAGGCTATGTGCTTTAATTTGTGTGTTGTTGTAGTCAACTGAGTGATGAAGAATAACATAAGCTGTAAGATGTTAGTGTTACTATTTTTACTGAGTTATTTGTACTGGAATGCAAGGAAGATTTAAAAATACATTAAAATATTTAAAACTTGATGAACATGATCACAAACTATCCTCAATAAAGAAATACCATAATGTTCCACAGTTTTTTTTAAATAAAGCAATAGATTTTTAAAAATTTTATCTCTTCACATTTTCTGAGAAAATAATCTAATTAATATTTAATAGATTGTAGCTATCTACTTTGATTTGTAAACATAAGTCACTGATAAATGAAGCATTATAGGATAGAAAAGTGAAAACAGAACATACATAACATCTGGAAAATTATTCCATTATTTTGCTATACTTAGGAATTTTATAATTATTTTCTTTGGTGAATAATGCAAACTTTCAATTCCAAATACACACCCCTGAGCCCTTAGGACTTAGAGAGTTCAATTGGGTTTTGGCTTGTGAAGTTGCTACTTTTGAGGAGACACAGTTACAGGATGAACAATAACTTTATAAGGCCACAGCTTACAACTTTAATCCACAAACCTGGAAGCAGGACGTAGTTATAGAGGCAAAATTTGAATTTTGTAGTAGCTTAATGTCCACTACTTTAATTATACTAGTTTGTTTTGCACTGTTGTAAAAGAATAACACCGAGTGGGTGATTACTTCTCAAGAAGAATAAATTTATAGTTTCTAATTCTGTGCTCTGGGAGGTTTAGGTCCAGGGGCTGTGTGCGGCAAGCATCTCAATATTCTTCCTAATCTAGCAGAAGGCAGGTATGGAGAGCTTGTGAGTGAGAGACATGCTGAACTCATTTTATATGAACTCGCTCTCCTGATTAGAATTTACTCCCTGACAACTAACCCACTTTCTCCACGACAGCATGAATCCACTCCTGAGCCAGGGGCTGCGTGGTCAATTCACCTCTTCCAATTCTCACTTCCCAACTCTGTTTCATTTGGGATTAAGTTTCCAAACTGTCAATTCTGAGGGACACAATCAAATCATGACAATTTGTAAATTGCATTCTCTGCCATTCTGAAATGAAAGAACCATCTCTATATATGGCATAAATCAGCATTTCGAAAGTTAATTTTACAAATGGCCAGATTTTTTATTGCAAAAAGAAAAAAAAAACCCTAAAATCTCAAAACAAGTTAGAAGCAGAGTAACAAGAATTAATGTACTGCATATGGTTATGTTCAGAACAGTTACTCAGGGTACAAGATACAAGCATGAGATAGGGTCCAAACAATATTAGCACAAACCTTTCTCTTTAATGAACTAAAAGAAACTAGCAGTATATCTATCTTAGCTGTTTTGTTTATATCTGCATATATTTTCCTTTTCTCTTCTTTCCTTTTCTCCTTCTTCCATTATAGTTTCTCTTTTCTTTTGAACAATTTCTTCCCAATTCACAATGTCTATTGTACATTTTGGGTCCTATTTACTTGTTCAGCTTCTCACACTAGTGAGACTATATGATGTTTACACATGTGAGTCTGATTAATTTCACTTATGAGTATGGTCTTGATTTGTATCCATTTGCCTATAAAAGTCACAAGTTTATTCCTCTTTATAGCTGAGTAGTATTCCATTATATAAGAACTATATCTTTATCCATTCCTCAGTTGATGGGTATTTGGGTTTTTTCCAAGACTTACCTATTGCAAATTGAACTTCTACAAACACATAGGATCTCACCTTACTAAAAAGCTTTTGCACAACAAAAGAAATCACCAACTGAGTGAAAAGACAGTCTAACAATGGAAAAAATAATTATACTCAGTTATCCCTCAGACAAAGAACTTATATCTAGAACATACAAAGAATTGAAAAACTCAGGCCCTACAAATTCAAAGATCCAATCCAGAAATGGGCAGCTGAGATGAAAATAGACTTCCCAGATGCAGAAATACAAATGGCAAATAATTATATGAAAAAAAAATATTCAACATCATTGGACTTCTGAGAGTTGAAAATAGTGTAACACTGAGATTATGCCTCAGTCCAAGAAAAATGGTTATCACCAAGAAATCAACCAATAACAAATGGAGGGGCTGTGGGGGAAAAGAAATCCTTCTCTACTCTTGGTCGGAAAGTAGACTAGTGCAACCACTGTGGAAACCAATGTGGAGATTAATAAAAAAAAACCTAGTATTGGAGGCCCCATGTGACCCAGCTGTTTCCCTTCTGGGTATCTTCTCAGAAGAATTAAAAGCATCATGCCACACTGATATATGTGCACCCAAATTTAAGTATAAAAATTTTGAAAACTATTGCTTTGAGCAAGCTAGGCAATAAATAATGCTGTTATATAGCCTCAGAATTTTCAATAGAGGAGTATTCAGATAAAAGCTAAGGAAAAGCAGAAAATATTGCAGTGGATCATTTTGGTTCACCACAGTGAATTTCCACATTAGGCCAAAATTGAAGGAATAATAGTCTTTGCATTGAAAAGCCAAAAAGAACAACCTGAAAGGATTACAGGGTCAAACTATGGACTGGTCAAATACAAATTCAGGAGCCCTCCTAGAATTTATCGCAGTATGAGGCAAGAGACTTCCTGGAAAAAATTAGTATCTTCTGATTCAGATATTTTAATTTAGTCAATGGGGTTAAAAATCTGCCTATTTACCCCTTTTATTTGATGGCTAGCCATGTAAGTGATACTCAGCTGTCCTTGATCAGTCTGAAGTTCTGAGTGTCCAGGAGATTAGGCATTTGGTCCTGCAGAATTCTATCTACTACTGTCTCCTCGAGGAAAATTTTGTACTATAGTGTTCCTGATACAACTCAAGAAATGACATTCAAAAATATTGATAATATGAATTTGTATGTGTAAATACATGAAGCATGTATTTACATGTATTTACATGTACACTCAAAGCATCATTTGGTACAAGATATTTGCAATTAAATGGTTTAGTATTTTTTCAATGAACCGGAAACAGCTGATAGCTTATGCGTTTATGTTATATTTTTCTTCTCTTTAAATAATAGTCTAGCGTTTATCATAGTTGTAGGGAGAGACAAAGAATTTGTGTGGCAGGGACAAGAAAACAGTACAGAAGGAAAAAAAAACCTATTTTAGTAACTTAGGCCAAGGCAATTATGACTCTTTTAATATAGTCACAATGGTAATGATTAAGAGCAGAGCTAGAGGTCAGTTGCTATTGTTATAATAGATGATGGAAAACACATTTTCTGTTAGCTTGAGTTTCTTCATTAATGACCCAAGAGTTCTGTTTCTAAAAGAAGCTCCGTAAACAGTTTCAAAGTGTGACAGAGTTTGATTAAATCTTACTTACTTCACTTTGAGTGTTGTTTGCTTAGCCAAATATGTTAAACATTTTGAGTTTTGTTTTGTTCCGTAGTAAAACTAGTATCTTTCTTACCTTACAGAACTTTTAGGAAAATTAAATAAAACATAGATATTGGAAGCCATGAACAGAATAACGTACTGTGTGGCATGCAAACCTTTGTGATGTCACTGTGCCTCACTTTCTCTCTGAATGCACGACAATTAGAAACAGACACAGAAATCATGCTTCATTTTTACCAGCCCATGGTCAAGGCTGATGTGTTCAGTCCATGGTCAGATGGCTCCAAAGCAGAAAAGGCATGATGGAGGGGAGTGGTAGAGGAGCGGGGTTCACTTCATTGCAGACAGGAAACAGAGATGGATGATGATTCTGGGAAGGGAGATCTGACTATCCAGGTCTTGACCCTGCGACCTGCCTCCAACCTGTCTCAACTGCGCATTCAGCTGCTGAAAACAGTCGTCAATGAATCCAATGCTCTCATCGTCTAATTGTCTTCCAGAAGTGCTGCCTCCAATCACATGAGACTTTTGGGGAACATTTTAATTCTAAACTGCATCAATAACCCTCTCATGCACCCAGCAGATCTATGAGTCGTTCTTTCATAACCCTTCTCCTTACAAATTTAGTTACTGTTTCTAGTCAACTGAAACCTCAGTTCTTGTTGTGACAGTTGCAACCATGAGTTAGCTTTCTCCTCATCCAGGAATGTTGTTTCTTGAGTATAGGACTTATTTACACTTTCATCTTCTTAAATTTATATCATTCAAGCAATATACTAAATGTTTTGTATTTCTGATTTTGAATTTCTTCTTTTCAACTAATCATTATTCTTTAAAATGATAATTATAACATCTATATTATTGTATAAAATATGCAAAAATGTTTCACAAAACTTTGGAAAGGATGGAGTGGTCATGCTTCACATTTCCAGCTGATTTGAGCTGTTTTGTGTAGTATTATGCGGAGTTTCCAAAGTCACCGTCTTGGTTTCAAGATTCATCTTGCATATATGATAATTATGAGACATCCTGATGTTTTGCTGAAATTCTGGTGTATTCTGCACAGGGACCCACTAGATCTGGAATTTTTAATAACTGAATCGTTAAAGGAACGGATGTTAGTACTTTTACCTCATACTCATATCTAGCCACTACAACTTCCTTTTTCTAATACAAATACTTCCTTAGATAATCCAGCTGAAAAACTGGCTTGACTACAGGTTTGGTGGTCTGTAATTATTATCTTTGTACTTCCAAAGTTAGAATATCATTTACCTGTATCTTTTCTTTATCCTCTTGGAGAGTTATAACTACCTCAAAATTACTACTGATTCCATGATAGTCTTACTATGAGTTTTCTCAGTAGCCTGTGAGGAATTGTGTCTGTAGACAAAAAGTGAATTCACTGAAGTGCACGTTTACTGTCTCCACAAACAACTCCAGCTTCTATTCAAGACAATACATCTATTCTACCTTTTGTAGTCCACAGGTCCTGCTCATTGGCCGAATTAAGGGAAGTAAAATTCAGATTGTATCACTTCTTCCATTGGATAAATTTGCTGGTGAATTGTGAATACATCCTTTCTTTGTTCTTACTCTGGTGTAACTAGCAACATGTCACTCCCTAATCACAATTTTCTTTGAAACTTACCATTCTAGGCAAGGCATTTTGGGCAGCTATTCTTGACCTCAGGAATATTTCATACCTTCTTTCACAGAAGAATGAATCCTTAAGTTTAACAAAGGTGCTTGGCATCTAATATTAATTATGACCAGGATACCAGTGTTTATTTTCTGATGGTTTTTGAAGATATTGTGTAAATTAAGTGTTAGAGAAAATAGTATTTAGACTTCTTCAAATATACCTTGCTGGGAGACTGTTGAAAGGATTTATAATGCATTTGCACTCTGATACTTAAAATTTCCTCAGTGAAACTCTACAACATTATTTCCAAAAATATTCTGAGAATTCTGAAATGTGAAAATAAATAACCCTTGCCTTAAGTAAGGTTTCCTAGGAAACAGACTCTGAAATGCAGATTTGCAGGACTAGTTTATTAGGGAGCACTCTTAGGATCAATACCTATGATGGAGAGAGAGCAAAAAATGAGGGAAAGTTTTAATGTAGGAAGCTCTGGATCTAAGGTATCTTGATTTTAGGGAAGAAGATCTGGATTCTGTGTCACTGTGTTGGGGAGATACTGGGTGAGGACTGCCCCTGGGAAAGGAACATAGCCTCAGATGAAGAAATTCTTTTTGGTGGAGAACAAATTATGGAGAATGATAGGCTCAACCCTAAGGATTATCTAGAGAGAATGCCACAGTTTCTCCTACCGTTGACCTCTTGTACTGCTAACATCCAGCTTGTTTCATATAATAAAGACTGAAGTTCTTTTAGATTTTCGGGGATTCATGTCAGTCTTTGTTCCTGGGAAACTTCCCAGGAGGAAGATTAGTGGGGCAGTGTAAGACTTCCACAGATACTCATCACCTCTCATCTTTACTAACAATTCTAGATTGTCACGCTTAATATGTGTTGTAGTTTGCACTGTCCCTATTCCAGGGAAATCTGGCTTTCAATCAATGAATTTTTCAAAGTGTGATTGCGAGACATAGTGAATGCGTATATTCAAAAGATGTACTACAATAAAAGATCATTGATATCTTCAGAATACTCCCCCTCACTTCACTCACATATTTCATCATTCTTGCCATAATCTGAAGCAGTACTGCTGTCTTTATTTGCATTGCTGTGGCTGCCTCAATATCCAGAATCATTTAAAACATTTAACTTTCATAGTCATTTTGACTTTGGAAAAGAGCCAGAAGTTGCATGATGTCAGATCAAATGAATGAGTTGGACAAGGACACACTAACATTTTCACCATCCTGCCTTTCCATGGGATGGCACTCAGCAGCAGTATTCACCTCATTACACTTCTAAACACTCACAAAAGAGGACTTCGAGAAGTGCTTCAGAAAGTGCCAAGAACAGTGGAATAAGTGTGTTTAAAACAAGGGGAAAGTATTGTGAAGGAGATTAATGCTAATGTGTCTTTTTCTGTAATGATTTCTCAAAAAAAATTTTTAAATATTCACACTGTATTTTCATCCTAACTCATAAAATTTGAAAATTCCTTCAGAGTCTTTGACATTGTGAGGCATCAGATGGCCTCAGTTCCCAGGTAGTCATCTTGATTTACTTTCATTTAATAGAGTAACACCTTCTTTGTTCTTATGGTCGCTGGGTGCTATTAATCATCTCCCTAGCTGTGTGTCTCAAATTACAGTGGCTGCCATCTTAGGAAGCCACTCATCCATTAAGCATGTTTGACTTTTATGATTCTATTTGCTTCTACTTTTAGGGGACTCTTCTAATAACTGTCTCCTGCCCTCAATTATAGCCTTCAGAGGACAGCCCTTATTGATTTTCTCAATCATGTCTTGAGTGTCCCTGGAGCATTCTTATTCTATAGTAAAAGGAATGCCCTCTGGCACTTTTATGGATGCTAGTCAGCTGGCAAGCTTTCTGGCCTTATATTTCATATCTGTTCCAGCACCCCTGCTTCTTTGAACTCATTATCGCCTCTTCCACTCTGTGCTGAGGCAGTTCTAGTAATTCTGTATCCCATTGTGTGGTTCATCTATCTCCGCTTGAGTCTAAGAGCCATTCTAGCTGTTTCTTAGCCCTTTTCCTGGAGCCTTGCCAGGTTATTCAATTCTGTAACATGGGAGAAAATTCCCATGTTGATACATTTTCATTAATTCCACTTTATAATCTGCTTCTTTGATCCAGCACTTTTAGGAACCATTTGCAAGCACACTGCCTTCGTATCTGCAGACACATATATTGTAGTTATTTTAGAATATTCCCTTTGTTTCCTCAACAGACATGATATTTTCTTGACTAAATTATATTATCACTAAATTCTAGGTGATAGTCTTTGGATCGGAAGGGAAGGCAGTATTTGTGACTGAGGTGTGTGACATGCAGTATGTTAAAGCCATGCTCTCTGTATCATCTGGGATCTTTGCTCTTGATTCACAACATAAATCTGGCTAAAAGTCCCCAACAATAGCCATGCCACAGCCTCAACATTTGATTGCCTTCAAATTTCTTCTGCCACATCAATCAGTCTGACACCCTTAATCTCAGTCTCAGGCAAAATCTCTGGATAGGAGCAAAATGCAGACAAGCTTTCTGCAAAACCCTCACATATGTCATCTGTAGTCCAACAACCAGTGCAGTCCTTTGTTCCAGCACAAACCTCCTGAGTCTGATCTTTTACTGGTTTTCTGATCTTCTGAGCTCTGAAGGAAGGAGAGAGTACTAGGGTTAATTCAAGGAAGTGAGTCACTCCTACCTGCCTAGGTGGTTTACAGGGATCTGGAATTTCAAATTTTGAATATGATAACCTGACTCCTCTACCCAAAATTCTGAGTTCTTTGCTTTTCAATAAGGCTATGATAATAATTTCTTAGTTTGCTATCATTATAATAAACTCTTGAACAAACCCTTTGTTTTTTTACTCTATTCTGATTGCAAGAGAGAATAAGCTCTTCACTAAGGATCCAAACCACCAGTATATTTTATCTTAAGTTGATGAATGGTTACCCTCAAGTTTTCAATGTATGTAGATAAAGATACAGGTATATAGATATAGACATACATAGATTTGTCTATAAATTCAATTCTAGAGCCCTTACAAATACTTTAATCGCTCAAACCTCATAAACACTCCCAAAACATTGTACATGGCAATGCATTACTTTACACTGGTATACATAAATGACTCCTGTTCTTTACCATGAAGTCTTCAGCTATTTAAACTTGCCCACTAGGAAGGGTTTTTAGCAGACTATCTTTTAGTGAGTGAGTGTTCATTGTAAGCTGATTGGCTGGCAATTCAATTCCCAAACCCCATTTTAGATCAGCTTTCTAGGATGTTTTAGGTACCCACTCTGTAGATCAGTTCCTTTAGAAGTCAACATCAGTACCAGTGGCACGGTGCCTGTCTGGCAAGCGCAAAGTCCTGAGTTCAATTTCTGGTAGAAAAGCAAAAAATTCATCTAAGCAAATGAGTGCATTATTTGAGTGTGCTCCGGGAGATAACACCTATAAGAGAGTGCAGAAAGCAGGATTGAAGTAGAGTTTCAACCTTGGGAGCAAGGTACATCAGAAATCACTGATATGTGGAGGGTTCTGAAATTTTCTGCATCCAATTAATGGATGCAAGCTGCCCTAAAGTGATGAGGCATGCAATGGAGAAGCAAGCTCTCTTTGCTCGAGGTTCATCCTCAGCTATCATCTGACAGCCTGCAGCTCTCCCAACAGTGAGGGACCAAGTGTCTCAAAATACAAGTCGTCCTTTGGGTAGTGTCCTGAACTCAGGAAGCTCACAGCAAACAAATGAAAATTTACTTCCATGAGAACGGAGTGAAGAATATGACTTAATCAAGTAATACAGTGAAACAGCATTCTGTGAATCATGTTTTCAGTCAACATAGTTATGTTAAACTAAATAAAATATTTGGAATTTTTTAAAAATGTGCTTATTTTTAAAATATAAATGCTTGTCATTTAAATAATACAAATTAAATATAAATTATTTTAGTACTTTCATGACAATTTTCTTTTTTCTAAATAGTTTGTAAAACATATTGAAATAACATTAATCATTGTGCCTTCAACTTTAGGTAACAGACTACCCAAAACTGAATTGAATAACAAGACTTAACAGTTAAGTGTGAGGCAGGCATATTACAGGGTTCATTCAGACACTCAACCATACCAACAGCAAGGTAGATTCTTTTATATCTTTACTCAGTTTTCAATGATACTCAAGCATTGCTTCCTAATATAACTGTTTCATAAACAGAAAGAACAGGGACAAGATAGTTTGACCATCTTGTTTCCATCATGATAAAGATGGAAATTTTTCCCAAGTTTCTCATCCCCTTGTCCATAGATTTTTCACTCGATTACTTGGAGTTGCAAAGAGGGATGAGATTACTGAAGTTGGCTTAATTCAGTTGTTCACCTGGGACCGGGCATGTCTCCCATCCTATCTAAATCAGCATCTATAAGCAAGGAAAAGAGAAAAAATAGGTGATGAATAGGCGCTTGATTTACTTTGTCTCAGTTACCATGGTGAAATTAGGCTGATGTATAAATCAGGATGTGCAGGATCCGATCTTCACATTTAGGAAATGATGGAAGGTGGGTGTGTTTATGTTATATAGCATTTTATTAACTCACTCAGGGACAATTTTTAAAATGGTGAAAGAAAAGCTGCTTCTGGAGAGTTTGAACAAAAACAATTCCTGGATCTTCATTTTATGGCATAATGTTTAATTTTTGCATTAAATATATTTTTAAGCTTGTTATTTCAGTGCAAGGCACATCAGTATATCAATTGAAAATGATAGACAAGTTTTTACTTCAGTATTGTTTTCTACTGAAGCATTTAAAATATTCTCTTATTTCAGGAAAATTCTGGAGCACAGCAAGAGCATACGATTCCTCCTGTTATCTGTCGGTCCACACACACGTATACGCACAGGCACACACATAATTTTACCAGTATTCTGTGACAGAAGCATAGCCTTTCACAGGGCATGGATATTTTAAAGGGACTAATTACTTTCAAATGTATTCGTACATAAATGAGTCTGCTGTCTGCTTTTTAAGCTTTTCTCCCACCCTCTTGTTATAACTCTCTGACACAACTTGGTTTTACTTTCTGTTAAAGGGCATTTGACCTGTGTTTCCTAGTAACTCTCCATACTTTTAATACAAGTCCTGTTTTTCTTCTTGCCTTTGGCTGCATTTCTGTGCTTTGGTAACTAAAGCAATACTCACTGGACTGTGACTGAACCTTTCTCACCGTTAGTCTTCTCTCAGTTTATGTTACCAGTTGAGCAGACCTCAGGTTCAAGTTAAATTTCTTTTTCACTGAAATTTTAAATCTCACTTCTCAAACTTAATACTTTGAACAAGTAATTTAAGTTTTTTAAAAGGTTCAGCAATTTAGTATTATGAGATATTTGGTTATCTTTGTCAATTCTGAAAGAAATGTCTACATAATTTTATTTTTAAGCAAAAATAAATTGCCTTTTTATACTTTTCCAATTTTCCCTTCCATGGTAACTTGCTAAGACCTTCTGTAATGTTATTTTTAAAGAGATTGCTCAATAATTATATTTTACTTCACAATATTGGTTTGATATATACATGGGTATGTAGTATATAATCTGAGTACTAGTACAAGCTTTAAGATTTAAAAAATTTTTATATTTTAGAAAGCTCACTAAGCTATTCAATACCCACACATATTGTGAATACTGGAAATACAAAAGATAACATTAATTATAAATTATTGTAGAAGCTTCCATTGTACAGAATCATCAATTTATCTACTCTGTACCTTAGTAGCCTTAGATTGATTTGCTTATAAAATAATAGCTACCATAGTTTTATCAGGTAGTCTTGCAAGATATTATGATTATTTCTATCTAAAACTCATTCTCAATAGTTGTTCTCAAATATCAGTAAGATCCATCAAGAACTGAACAAGAATAATGTAACTATTCAACTATTTCTATGATACACTAAGGGCTATAACAGAGAACAAGGGATGCTGATGGCAAAGAGAAACTTTAGAAAAAAGAGAGAGAAAGACCTTTTAGGAAAGAATCCTAGTCTAACAATGACTGGTTAATCCAAAACAGGTGCCTGCCTACAAGGTGCCTTAACTTTTGCAGAATTTTACAGTATCAAATGAAGAATATCAAATGGAGTTCACCTGCACTGTAGGTATTTTTCAGTGACTTGAGGGCAGCAATACATAGAGCTGATAGTCCCTTAGGAACAGAATACTCTCCCACATTTCAATGTTTCCTGTTCTCTCCTTGCTGAAATCACAAGACAATTTCCTCTGATCATTGAGATATTCTCAAGTCACAAAAATGTCCTTATTCTTCCCCTGTGAAAGAGTCCTCTCAGATTTTTAAACTCTCAGACTCTGTCTGCAAGAAGGAAATTCTGAGTAAATTTGTCAAGTACACCTCAAGGGAGTTTCATTCCCTGGACCCATTCAGCTTCTGCTCCTGCTTACTGTGTGTTTCTGAGCTCCACACCTGGTGGGCAGTGGGGCTGGGGCAGGGGGGCATGATTTATACTACTTCTCTCATAGGTCCAAGATTTGTTGAATTTTTGGGTTGTCCATTTTTTTCTTGTTGTTAGGATAAAGTGATGTCTTCCAAGCCCTTTATATACCTGACTACAAAGTGGAAATCCATGCTTTTCTTTTTAGTCCGTTATGGTGATTCATTGGAGCTACTCCATCTGAATGGAGCTTCTGTGGGAAAGCAGGACTAAAGTTAGTCAAGTTGAAGAAATACAGCAGGATGGAATTTGTCAGTTGATAATAGAGAACATGCAGGGGTGAAGACACAAGGAATGTTCCAGGTAAAAGGACTAGAAAGAATGAATGGAAACTGCAAAAATAATTATTAAAAATAATCCTCATTGATCAAAAAACTTACTGTGATACATTACTAAGTCCTAGCATCCATTTCATTGATCTATACCAGCTTTTGAACAAAATCAAAAATACTTTAAAAGCTAACAATTTATGGCAGATATCTGAGAACTACAAAATATAATTTTGAAATTATGATATCTAGCAAATCATTGATTTCCTGATTATACAAATGCCTACTCATTAAATTGGTGCTACAACTAGAAATTAAACCAAAGACTTCCCATTTCAAGTCTATTTTTATTTTAAATGACATATTAGTAATAAAAAGTTTTAAATATATGTTTAGTGGGCTAAAGTTGTATTTCTGGAAATTAAAAAGAAATTATTATGTTCTAATTTTGACTTCCTTGATAAATTACTATTTAACAATGAGCATTAATTATTAACAGAATGTCCTTGACTCCATAATCCCAAATATTCTTTATTGATTTTGTAAGGTTAATTTTATAATTCTTTGAATGCAATTTATTTTGAGAGGTTTAATTGGAAAAAGTGTGAGGATTTGGCCTGTATTAAATGAGTCAATTAAAAAAGCCATATGGAATTGATTATATAATATTTTTAAAACTTAATTTTAAACGATGATTCATAGTATGTAGCAATTTAGTATTCCTAGGAAAGCAAAGGATTATCTTAACCACAATGCTCATTTAACAAGTCAGTGTGGAACAAAACATGCATTTCAGTAAAGATTTTCATTTTTCCAAAATACAATGAGTTAATACTACATATTATGTTAATTTAGTCTGCTCATTTGTTCATCAAGTATGTAATTATATTTCCAAGTCAACAGACCTGAAATGATTTTGGTGGTGGCACAGCCAGAAATAGCACATGCAAAAGACAAAGCTAAATCCAGAGATGAGGACCAGGCATGCCCCTCTTGAAGTGTATTGGCCATGTGCCCCATTTTCCTATTTTAGTGCTCTTTTATCTACCAAACATTCTGCCAGTTGTCTGTGCTGCAGATGGAATGCAAAACAATAAAATAAGGATTGCAAGGGCAATCTTGAAATAACTGATTTTCTTACTAGCTCTTTGTATCCAGCTGTGATGTCTGAAAGAAACTGAACACAGCTCCTAATTGGGCTGGATGATGACATGCACATATGACCCTTTGGTGTCTGCAGCCATGGGCCTGTGTGACTTCATAATAGCTGCTTGTTCATAGTGTTTTTGGTAAGATGGTATGAAGGTCTTTTAAAATGACACTTAAGAAAAATTCTTGCCTAATGAAAAAAAATTTTTTCTCTTCTTTGAGAACACAGCTATTTGAATAGGCTATTTGAATTCAGTTTCTTGGAATTTCTAAGTTAATGTACGTGATTTGTTTTTGAATTTACTGAACACACGACTGAGGAAGTTTTCTCTAGGACAAATAAATTCTAAACAGTATTCCTATTTACATATATTACTGGAAAGGTAGACTTTGCTTAAGAAATTTATCATATTAAAAGGTAAAACAACAGGTTATATCTTTCTTTTAATTTATTGTGCCATTAAAGTAGGACATGGAATAAATGACTTTTATTTCCCAGAGGACAGTAAGTTTTGTGCCAAAACATGAAAAATTTAGAGTTGGATTTGTATTGGTGAGTGACAAACTAGTATCATGCATATTGAAGCATTACATTTGTAACTTAGCTTTCACTATGTAACATGACATCCAAACAAACAAAGAAACAAACAGAAACACAGGGACTTAAAACAACTGTAATTTATCTCATGTTCCATAGATTGGCTATTGGTATTGGACTCTCATAGATAATTCTTTCTTATCTAGGCCAGACTTGGCTGATCTTGCCTATGTAGCTCTGGTAACTGTTACACTGAATAAGACTCACTCATTTATGGTGGCTGCTGTTGGGAATGCTAGAATGACTGTGACCTCTTTCCAACAGGATAGCCCAGGCTTCATTATGGGAAAGGTTGTACAGTAACTATCTTTTGACTGCAGTAAATCAAAAGATAAGTTCCTCTATAGAAGCCCTTAATTTGAGCTTGCTTCACAAGGCTTACTTTTCTAGGTTCCACTATGGAACCTAGAAAAAGTATAGGAGGGCACTAACAAAGAACATCGTCATGGGAGATAGAGAGGCTATCACTTCAACTAGCTTTTTTCAGTGGGATATGATTTAAGATGAGAATAAGAGCTTCATTCCACATGACTGAAACAAGCTGAGACCTACAGAGAGACAGGCATACATAGGTTTACCGTAAGAGGTAAAGCAAATTTATTTTTAGAGTAGTACCATAATATTTTTATTTGTGTTTATGCCCACTTTATAGTGAAACAATTTTAGTGATTCTACCAAATTTTAACAAAAGCTTTTAGGCTTTCCCTCTTTTCTTCACACAATGACTTTTTGTTCGAGGGTACTCTGACAAAATTAATGAGCTGTGATGTTAACCATTATGGGAATAATTGAAGTAAATGTGAGTAAAGACATTTGAAGCCAATATGAAAAGGGGAGTCTGAAAATTCACCAAAAATAAGAAATTTGGGCCAGAAGTGCTTAGAAAAACCACAATTTTCATAAACATTTGGAGACTGTAGAAGCTAACTTTCCTGCTGAAAGTGAACTGAGTATTTAATAATATTAAGCGATAGCCGGGCGTGGTGGCACACGCCTTTAATCCCAGCACTCGGGAGGCTGAGGTAGGCGGAGCGTTGTGAGTTCGAGGCCGGCTTGGGCTACAACGCGAGCGTAAAGCCGGCCTGAGCTACATAGTGCGACCCTGCCTCAAAAAACCAGGGCCGGGAGTTTGGCTCAGTGCCTTAAGCACCTGCCCTGGCAAGCGTGAGGTTGTGAGTTCAATCCCCGGTGCCGCAAAAAAAAAAAAAAAAAAATAATAATATTAAGCGATAACTGTTGTCAAGTACTAAGCCCTTTGTGTATATATATGAGTTTACTTAATCTTCAAAATATTCTTATGCAGAATACTTTATTGTTATTCCCCATTCTACAAGAAAAAAAACAGAAAATGATGTGCATAAAATTTTTTGATCTCTAAATGTTGTGTATCTATGTGGCAGGTAGATGAGGAACTTTTAAGAAAATACAAACATTTTATATTGACATTAAACTTTTAGCTATCCTACTTTATGAACTGCTGTGGAAATTGAAAATAAAAATATGTTGACTTAGGAAGACAAAGGTGATAAAGATTTCAATGTGACTGCTTAGATTTCTGAGGAAGTCTTTTTTTTATCTGCATTTTGGCATCTATCTGTTAAGAGCTAACATATCTTTAATACTACTCTCTTCACTGCTTATTTTCTTCTTGCTTACATGCTTTATATTTACTGTTACTCAAAAGTTGTGCTTTCCTCACTTTTTCTAAAGTTTTGGAAGGGCATCACTCTTTGTAACAATCTTGTTGATGTATTTACCCTCACTTTTTTTTTTTTTACCAGTACTTAAGTCATTTTATTTTAATATTACATAAAGCAAAAATGTAAACTGTGCATTATTTAGCTTCAGTAACTGTCCTTGATGCTTTCTAAATTGCAATTTGTCTGCTTCCTGTGGTACTGCTGAACTGTCCATTTTAATCAAAACTTTTTGATACATTCCCTTCATTTCCTCATTTATTTTCATTATTTATAGAGAATATTTATCATATTATTTTGACATTAAATAAAGTGTAATGATTCTCTGAAAAGGCCAAAGAACTTGGGCAGCTGAATCTTTTAATCTTGGATTACTCTATACCCAGGGAGACACTACTTTCTAGTATAGAATAAAGCAGTTGTTCTCATTAGTGAAATTAAGGTAATAAGTGCTGTACTGGCCTGTTTAGACTGCCATAATGAAATGCCATAGATTGGATGGCTTAAACATTGGAATTTTATTGCTTAACTCTGAAGACTGTAGTTTGAGGTTAAGGTTCCCACAGGTTTGAATTCATCTGAGACCTCTGTGTTTGGTTTACCCATGGTTGCCTCTGACTGAGTCTTCCCATACTCTTGCCTTTGTATATGTGCACTCTTGGTGTCTCTTCCTCTAGGACACCAGCTATATTGGATTAGGGCCCACCCTACAATTTCATTTAATTGAAATTATCCTTTAAAAGCCCTAGCTACAAAGGCAGTCATATTGGTGTCAAAGTTTTAGCTTGTGAATTTTGGGGGAAACACAATTCATTGCATAAAACAACATGATGAGGACTTAAAAAATTCATAGTTTGATAACAGAAACCTAAAACTACTCAAGACGGATTATCGTTATTATGTAGTTATTAAAGATAATTGTTCTCATAGCACAATCATCACTACTCTCTTATACAAAGCTCACATTTATAAATTAAATGGCAATGAATATAATGCTAATTATTTATCAAGAATTCATCATACAAACAATGAATAAAATCATGCATACTTGTATGGTTACTATGTAGGAGAATATTTAAGAAAAAAGGACAGAGAATTTACCTGGAAAATATTTTTAAATGCGTTCGAAATCAGGAGATAATGTTATTTTCTTTCGTTCTCTAAGGTAGATTTTAGATAATTTGGTGTATACACTTAATAGGGACATTACAATTCAATATATAAAAAACAAATCTTGCCAATTAGTGAGAAAATTTCTTTTAAAAGCAGTGGAGTTCCCATTCTCAGCATGTTTTGAGCAGTGAGTGAACCTCACTTTATAGGATATGCTTGGATGCTAAGTTGATCTCAAAAGCTTTGAAGGTCAGCTTTTTCCGGGTCTCATTGATCTAAGTTGATTTAATATTTGAATTTACCTGGGTAGTTCATATGTGATCTCAAAAAGAGGATTTTCAGTACCATGCAGAAATGCAAAGTTCAGAATTTGAAGGAAAGAAATAATTTTAAGTGAAAATTGGTATAGTTATTTAGATAAAAGAAAGCTCTTAGAGAAAGAATGAAACTAAGTGGTCATTGTAAGGCCCTTCATGCATAAGTAGTGCTGGGACGTGGGAGACACATGTGCAGAGAGCCCAAAGGAAACATCGGCGGTGTGGGCTCTGTGAGGGTCCGATCAACTCAGGACCATGCAGCACAGAAATAGAGAAGATTTGAACTCAATCTAAATTGAGTCAAGCTCAGCAATTGTCTGCAATTTGTTTGAGAGACTCGTTATCGCATATTCTTTGAAATTGGATTTAGTATTATGATTAACTAGACATAATGGATTTTTGATAGGACCTACGGAATAATTGGCTGAGGGAATAATTCAGAGATATGAGTGATCAACAGGGCTCAGGAAAAAGAAAAAAAAAATTTTTTCTTTTCAGGAACAAATTGAAACCGGAAGTAAGTCAGTACATACTTATTGTCTTGATACATGCTGAAATTCTTCAGAATGTTGAATATCCTTTGATTTCTCTAGGGGAAATTAACAATTCTCTAGGAAAATCTGAAATAGGAGTTCCTCTAAAATTAGCACATTATGTGTAATTTTTGTTCCTTTAATCTTGATTGTTTTAATGTGCCATCAATTTTATTTTTAAGGGTTTAAATTTTGCAAAAAAAAAGTAAAATAAAAACTTTAAGACAATTTTAATTTTACAAAACGCTGCCCTCTCCCCATTTTTCATGGTTAATATCATTCCAGTTTGTCTCTTGATTAATTTTCACATTTTAGTACACACAGTTGGGGAGGTTGGTGTTGAAATAGCAAGCTGGAACCTCAAAAATGAATTTTACATACATTTATTGTTCACACTGTATCTGGTGCAGATTTAGTGTCTCTCCTTGAAATCCTTCTTCATTTAGAAATTCTCAATATGCATAATGATGTGTTCAAATTTATGATGCTACTTTCTTAAATACTGGCTCCTTTGTGATATGACAGATAAGACAGAAAAGGCTTTCAGAGGAAAATTTTTTTTTTTTTTTTTTTTTTTTTTTGTGGCGCTGGGGATCAAACTCACAACCTCATATCTGTCAGGCAGGCGCGTAAGCCGCTGAGCCAAACTCCCGGCCCTGGTTTTTTAAGGCAGGGTCGCACTGTGTATCTCATGCTGGCCTTGTGCTCACCTTGTAACCCAAGCAGGCTCGAACTCACCAAGCTCCTCCCACCTCAGCCTCCCGAGTGCTGGGATTAAAGGTGTGCGCCACCACACCCGGCTTTTCAGAGGAAATTTTAAGCCTAAGCCTCCACAGGAATATTCCTACAGGTATGTCATTTCCCAGAACTTCATTACAGAGCCACAACCCAACTGAAGCACCAAAACTGAAAACTGTATTGTACTATTTTGTCACCAAGGAGAAAAAAAATAAATAAGAATTCATAAAGCATGCTGCATGGTCTCCTTCATGATATGTAAGAATATTCAGAGAAACAAGGAGAGAGGAGGTCAGACAACTTTGATGCATGATCTGGAGAGAGGCTGATACTAAGTTGCAGTGTAAAGTAAAATTAAGGAAATTTGCACAGATCAGAATCCAGCATCACACTCAGTCTTGTAAACCAGAGGAGAGAGAGTTAATGGATTATTGAAATTGAGATGCCAGAGCACTTATTAAAAAATGATGTAAGGCCTAAATACCTAGAGACAAGGGAAACGTGGTGAAGGATGATGTGTAGGAGAGCCAACTGTGGGAGAATGCATTCATTTTCAAAGACATATTTGATGCTCTCCCTGAAGTGAGATTATGCATTTCCATGTGTCTATATTATAGAATGGAAGCATAATTTGCTTTGACCAAAGAAATATAAATGCGAGTGATATGTTCACTTCTAGGTGGGTTTATAAACAATGTAGGTTCTTGCATGAAGTCTTTTTCCCATTCCTTGAATGTGAAATCATTTTTTTGTTTGACTGATTTTAAAGAGGATAAAACCAAGGAAAATAAAACAGAATAAAACCAATCAAAATAAACCAGTATAAGTGATACAAAACTTCAAAACCTTATGAAACCAATAATAGTTACCATAATGCCTTTTGTTGTCTTCAAGTAGCTGCAGATACCATCAGTCATAGTAAAAATTGAACAGAATGTAACAGAATAGAAACAATAAAAACAAAACAATGAATGTAATAAATGACTTCAAAACAAGCCAATAGTAAATCCAAAATGACTACCATAATATGTCTTGCTATCTTTTAAATAGCTACTCATGCCATCAGATTTAACATAATCAAATAAAACAAAAGAGAAAAAAACACAAACCAACAAAATAATGAAAAAGATATGGTTTCCCAGCCGGGATCACTTCCTGGTGAGGCCTGGTTCTCTCCATCCACAGTCTGCAAATGGCGCTGACTCATGGAGAGAGGCTTGCTTGTGGCTGAGATACAGATTCTGTCAGCTTGATGTTTTTGATGACTGAAATGAGCATATTCTTCTTACTACAAAATAAACTCACACGGTGAGGTAAACACAATTTTTATAATTTTAAGCTATTGGCAATTTCAGGACAGTTTTTTTCCCTCCCAATGCAGACAGAAATGGGGACCTCATATATCAGAAAACTACATTATGCATTTTGTACTGCACAGGAACTTCATTATTGGGTAATGGAAAATATAATATGTTAAAATAAAAAGTTGCAGTTAAACATCTCTTTGGATAACTTGGAAGTTTGAGGAGACATTTAACAAACAAAAGAATCCAACTCTTACAAAATTCTGATAAGTCCAAATGCTTTGCATTAATTCCTGAGTACAACAGAAATTATGCAGATGTGGAATAAGATACATAAAGTTGATACACACAAATAAGTCTGTTTATCTCATTGGCTGTTACTATTCCAGTCATCCGGCAAATGCTGTTGTCATATGTCACATGTTTCCAGTTTGTAAAATTTCCTTTTTCTAGAGATGGAGAGAAACAATAAAAAACAAAAATTCTGTACATTATTAGGTGTTATGATTATTATTCATCTTTTTTCTTCCTAACATTTTTACTGTTTCTCAGTAACCAATAAAATTAAGAGAGAGAGAGAGAGAGAGAGAGAGAGAGAGAGAGAGAGAGAGAGAGAGAAAGAAACAGAGGTAGAGACAGACAGAGACAGAGAAAGGAGCTTTATTTATGCATTTTTTGAGTCCTGTAGAATTCAGACCTTTGTCTCCTTGAAGTTACTGGTGATCGCCTGAGCTTTGGCTTCTCAAGATTCATATTCTGGTAATGACTGAAGTTCTTGACATTGCTGTTGTTTTTGCTGAAATTCTTCCACTGGTAATTTCTTCATTCTTATTAGATTCTCAAATTTTTTTGGTTTTCTTTTCCTGAAAATTGACTATGACTCTGTTCTCTTCCTATATTATAGAAGACCTATTATGTACAAGATTTTCTACATTGATTTAGATTTCTCTCTTTTAAAAAATGTTTTTAATTCCTTTTCTGTTTTATGCTTATTTTCTTTTGATGGATTTTAAAACGTTCTAATTTCTGTTGCTTAATATAACAAATGCAATGCTCTTGTTTGTTAGAAATCTTGGTCTTACTAACTTTTGTTAAAAAAATCTTCATTTTATACATGTCATACTTTATTTTATACCACTTTGAAGAGAAAATTACATATTTTCCTTATTTCCCCCAAAATGAAAAACTTTATTTTTTCTCCAAAGTCTCTGAAAACTTCCAAGTTCTATTTACTTATGAAGTGATAAAAGTACATATTTTTGAAATTGTCAATAATGTGAATTTTTACTTTTATTTTACGTCATACATCAGGTGGGTAGTATATTTGAAGACGGCATATCCCATGGAATGGCATGAAAACCCAATCATCTGTTTATGAACCACGAAAAGTCCTGATATGACTTTATAAGCAACTCCAAAGCATTCTACTGGTGATCCATTTATGTCTTCTCTTACTATGTTGTATTGTTTATATTTATATTCAAACACATTCAATTTTTATTTTTTGACTGCCTCTGTTATCTGATATTATAGACTCTTTTTTATCTTTTACTCTTCTCTGTGTTCTATAACAAGTTGAAATACATTTTTTAATATTTAAAATGTCTTACAAGTAGAAATGCCATTATATCCTTAAATTTTCTTTCACATTTGTCTTTGATATGATACAGAAGTTCAAAGCCCTGGTATTCTTCCATACATTCTTCTGAAATTTTATAAAATGTCAAATAAATACTGCACACATTTCAAACAGCTGTACACATACAAACTAGACTGGGCTAAAGCTCTAGTAATTGCTATAATGGACCCTGGTAGAGAAGTGACCAAGAGAAAGGATATTTAATGTGTCTCCATGGAGGGTAAAGAAACCTACATATTTTCGCTTTTATCACTTGACACAATCATAATGACTTCTTCAGAAAAATCTATTTGCTCAGGTGAATTCCATCAAGGCTGTACTTTGCTTTCCTCTCTGCTCAATCCCAAGTACCTTGCACATTGTCATGTAGAATTGATTTTGGGTGAAATGAGGCAAAAATGAGTTATTCAGGGGGTCAAAAAGAATATCTTTCAGACAGAAGGCACAGTTTGGAGCTGGGATGCACAAGACACTTGATGGACCCCATCTTTTGAATGATATCATTGAACTAAAGATCATTAATATACCTTATTCTTTCTTTGAACAATAGATGTAAAACACTACTGTCTTTCTAGTTGGCTAAAAATTATGCTTAATTATTTCTCTTTCTTCAATTTCTAAACAAGCACTTTCCTTTGGAATTAAGGCAATATTCCTATGTGCTTTCTGTTTCTTCTTAGCCTCCATCTCACTGGAGAAGTCATCTGTTCCCACTTCAAATGCAGGTGCCACAAATCTGTCTCTAGCTCATACTCTGTTCTGAGTTCAGGCCCAAATACAACCAAACCCTAAGTAACAACACTTAACTTTCCAGTAAGTCTTTATAATGTAACATATTTCATTTCATATTTCACTGAATGGCATCAAC